>JANIJG010019166.1:0-23695 GCA_024611175.1 Megaceryle torquata
CTATCACTAGTTAACTGGAAGAAGAGACCAACACCCACTTCACTACAACCTCCTTTCAGGTAGTTGTAGGGAGCAATAAGGTCTCCTTTCAACTTCCTCTTCTCCAGACTAAACAACTCCAGGTCCCTCAGATGCTCCTCATAAAACATGTTCTCCAGATATTTTACTGGATTCATCACCCTTCTCTGAACTTGCTTCACCTTAATCGTAGCTCCCAGAACTGAACCCAGTGCTCAAGCTATGGTGTCACCAGTGCTGAGTACAAGAGCACAATCACTTCTCTACCCCTGCTGGGAACAGTGTTTTTGATAAAGGCCAGGATGATGTTGACCTTCTTGGCCACCTGAGCAGACTGCTGCCTCATATTCAGACAGCTGTCCACCAGGACCCCCAGGTCCTTTTCTGCCAGGCAGCTTTCCAGCCACTCTGCCCCATGCCTGTAGTGTTGCTTGGGGTTGTTGTGACTGAAGTGCAGGACCCAGCACTTGGTCTTGTTGAACCTCATGGCATTGACCTCAGCCCATCAATCCAGCCTGTCTATATTCCTCTTCAGAGCCTTCCTACCATCAAGCATATTGACACTCCTGCTCAGTTTGGTGTCATCTGCAAACTTGCTGAGGGTACACTCAATCCCCTCATGCAGATCATCAGTAAAGATATTAAACAAGACTGGCCCCAAAACTGAGCCCTGGGGAACACCACTAGTGACTGATCGCCAACTGGATTTATCTCTGTTCAGCACAGCTCTCTGGGCTTGGCCATCCAGCCAGTTTTTAGTCCAGCAGTTGGTGCCTTTGCTCACAGCTATTACTGCTTTATCACAGTAAATATACATCTGAAAAGACAAGATTTTAAAATTTATTGGTTGCGATTGCTTTATGCTGGCATTTCGGTCTCTCAGCTTTTTAAGACTCAAGTCTCTTGCTGATTTTGTGTCCTCTACTTTGTCTGTTCATCTATATGCAGACAGAAAAAAAAAAAAAAATCTGTGTTTTTAAAAACAGTGTGGTTTTTACATCTGTTGATGTAAAAACCGACTCTTTGATTTGTTTTATGTCTATATTTTTATCCTGGATAAAGTATTCACCCTCTTTCTATTCTAAAGAAACACACAGAAGTACACCAATATTTCATCTCCCACTGAGAAACATTTCAAATGAGTGAAGTTTACAAAACATGCATTTACATTCTCAATGCTCATCTCCATTGAATTAAAAAATGTAAAAATGTCACTATGAAATTATGAACTCTGAGTAGCTGTGAATTAATTGAGGCCAAAGGGACCATTACATGATGTAGTCTGAGCTCTCTGTATGCCAGAGAGGTGGTAAAGAGATTTGGTGATGCAGAGACTGAAAAATCCATCATTTCCTTAGCAGCTTCTTCTATGATTATTCATTCTGCTTGTATGAATATACATAAGCATGGGTTTTCTGAATTGGCTTATCATTTAAACTTGCCAGCTACCAACATTAATATGTATGTTTCCTTTTTTCCTTTCCTTTTTAATTGATAATAAGATTCAACAATTCATATCTTCCTGTGGAACATCTCCATCCCTTCAGTAATTTATGGATTTCTTCTGTATTGGTTAATAATTCCTGTGTGTCTCTACACTTCTCTAAGCTTTAAATTTACTTACAAAATGTAAATTTTACAATCAGACTTAGCATTTCATTTTTCACTTCAACAACGATTTCATCTCTTCTTCCATTTTCTGTACCTCCAAGTATTTCATACAACCTTTTTGTGAGTTCTTGGACTAAAAGTACTTTACTGTAAAGCCTTAATATTGCACGTGAAGATACCTTGAATATATAAAAGACATTGGTTACACAAATTTAGAAATACATGTATTTGGTGGTGTGATATTTAGAACCCAAACTGAAAGACCATACAAAATCTACTTACTAATTGTATCCTTATAATTTGCTTTGAAAGTATCTAAGGCACTATAAATGATGATTTTATGTTTCATTTCATTAACTTGTATACTCTTATTTGAATATTATAGGCATTTTTTAATGACCAAAATGTCAACTCCAATTTGAAGTTGCTCTCAGCTTCAGGACAATGGACTACATTAGGTAAGTTTAAAATAAATGAATCTTAAAAAAATAAAAAGTGTTGCATTGTAACTATTTTCCTCTAATTTACCATTTTGTAATCATAGCAGTTCATATATGTGTATCTTCATCTGGTTGAAATATCTGAAAGAGTTACTTATTTTACTAATTGATAAGAAAATATTCTTACCTAGTTGGTTACTAAGTTGTCACATTTTGCACTTTTTTTTCCTTAACCCCTGCATTGATCCATAGACCAAGCTATTAGAATTGTTTTTAAATGGTCTGGGACATGCAGTTGACCTGATCACGTTCATGTATCCAGACATAACCAACTGCATTAATTGTGAAATTATAGTACTACCTTATTCATATAATTTTTTTTGGAGAAAGACACACTTATAGATTCAGCCCCTTTTCTTAGGACAGATCTGAGATTATTGCTCTGTTACAAATTAAAGTTGAGAGAGCAGAAGAATAGACAGAGCACAGCCACAAGCTTGCATAATTATGTGTGTAAAACAAAACTGATGTAGGTGCAGAAAGAGAGCCATGTGATAGGTTGCTCGAGTTGCAATCATGGCATAAGGTTGACTTCTAGTTTGTTGCCATATCATTAACTGTTTATAACACTTGATTGTGTCTGTAGATGGAGATGAGACACTACAAGAGAAAGATCAAAAGCCAATAGCACACGATTTTATGGCACCACTTTGAAACTGTGGTTTTGATTATATAAATGACACATGGAATTTCATTGAAATGCCATGTGATAATAGAACAGGATTTTATGCATAATGTGAACTCTGATATTGCCAAAGTGATTTTTCTTAACAGGAATATTTTAAAAGGGGGTAGCAGGGAGTCCTCAGTTCTATTATCTGCAAATATTTTACTGTGTGTAAAAATTTAACGGACCTTTGGGAATTTTCTAACCTTTCCATTTCAACTCTCTGGAACTGGGATAGCTTTTCCCCACTATATACAATGACAGTAGACATTGACACCGTTTTGTCAGCAAAACCCATTTTCCAAACACTGTATCCGTCTGTTAAAACAGTTGAAATATATAAGATGCAAAACATACCTCAAATCCCCCTTCTGGTACCTCATTTTCACTCTGGCAAGCAGAAGGAAAATAAATATATTTCAAACCATGGCTAAACCTCTTCCCACTTTAGGCAAGAATTTTTTTAGGCTCTGTCTGGCCTATGACTTGCCAGTCCCTGTAGTGAAGGTCAGTAGGTTACATACCTTGTGTTAAGAGTGCAGGTCACTTGCCAAGTATCCCTTGTCTTAGTTCCTGATTCTGCTCGATCTTCCTCAGCACAGAAGTGATGCATTTAGTTCTGAGGACTGGAAGGGTTCCCTTTCTAAATCCTGAACAGCTGGTATACCCTATTTGCTCTTAAAATTTCATCTTCCCATTCTTTGCCTATTTTTGGTGAGGAATGTTGGCACATTTTTCTATACTTAGTGCATTTTTTTTAAATATAGTAAGAATTAGCTTAATGGGGGGGGAGGAGGTAAAATGTCATCTTCTAGTATTTTATCCTCCAGACATGATGATATATTAATCCAAATATACCATTTACTTATCACAGTGGAGTAACTCTTTTAAAAATACATTCCTGTTCTTGAAAGAAAATACTGGAAATTGTCTTGTTTTGCTTTGTAGAAAATCTGAAGAAAATGACAAACTACATTCAAACAAATACTGTATTTATTCTCTTGAAAACAAAAATGTTAGTGGTTGTTTTTTTGCAGCATGGGGAAGTATTTTGGATGCATAACATATGTGGGGTTTAGATAGCTTTTTGGAAACCTGCCTCTCCTCCCCACCATGAGCTTGGGCAGAAAGTATTTATGGACCAACAGAAAGATGTCAGCATTACATAAAATATCAATATAATATTACTTTACAAGAGTGATTTTTTTCATAATCCTTTTATCTTTTTCCAGACTGTGGTCTCCTTTTACCTTTTTCCAGACTGTGGTCTCCTTTTACCTTCTCATTAAGAATTTAGTTTTCTTTTTAATTCAGTGGACGTGTTTTCACATTTATATTCATCTTTACCTCTTCCCTGTTACTTGTCTATCTCCTTTACCTAAAATCTGTTTTAAAATTGTCTTCATTACGCATTTTTTTTTCCTGTGTCTAATCTCATGTTTTATTTCTCTTGACTGCTTTTCATTCTCACCTTAATATTGTCAGACCATAATATCCTCAGTCTCCATCTCTTAGATCAAAAGGTGGCATAAAACATGGGGTCCCCAAGGAATGCAACATCTACATCTCTTCTCAGCTCCCTCAGGTGTTGGGATTCCTGTTAGGATCCCACAATAGTACTCAAGGACTCCAGCTTTAACATTACTTGAAATGTAACATTTTATGTAAACAATACACAAGGATATTCTCTAGTCTGTCTCATCTGGGCAGACAGATTAGGTGGTCAGATTACCTAGTCTCATACCACACTCTTTTGCCTCTTGTAGTAAGAATATTTTTTTCCCCTCTTCCTGGCTGTTGGGCAGAGTACCTGATAGTTCTGTCATGTACTTTAAGCCCTCCCTTCATCTGTTACTCCCATAGTTCTAAAATAGAAGTAGCAAAAGGAACAAATTTGATGCATATGAATTTATGCCTCGAGTATTGTATTTTTACATAGCTGCAGTGAAAAATAAATAGTACTTTTTTCTTGGCTGCATCACTGGCCTTGCACCTGTCAACAGTCTTGGGGAGGCAGCACTGTGTCTGCTTAAGCTCAATTAACACTTGAAAAGTTATCTTCAAAGGGATAGGGTTACTGTCTTTTTGTGTGAATAAGAATTTAGTATTTGCCTAAGATTTTTGAGTTGCTGTATGTACTTGAAGCTCTAATGATCGCTGCCTTTGGAATGAGGTTTTAAAATCTGGAAAGTAATCTTAAATCAGCAGTTTCTTAGGCTACTGTGATAGTTGTCATTTGCAATAATTTTACGTCATTTGAACCTACAAATCATCAACGTTTACCTTTTACTTTTGAAATACCATCTTTTTAGTACAGAGCACTGAATTTGCATTGTGTATATTTTATGTAAACTGTTCTGTAAATAGTAAGTTGCAAGATGTTTCTCTGAGGTAAAAATCTGTCTTAAACTTTGGAGGAATTCTAAATATACCTAATCTGGAGTTTATCTGCCCCATACTACATATGCAACATGTTAATTTAAAAGTATATTGGTGGCACTTTATAGATATTCCAAAGATAGTTGGTATAAGAAACTTTATCTGCATTGGTACTTATTAGCTCTTTTGTTTTCCACTTGCAGAGTTGTCAAGGCATTTCTTCTTCCTATTTTATTGCTCACTTTTACAATGTTATTAAAACTGGCCACTCTTCCAGGAAATTCTGAATCTCCAATTTCACATCTCACCTCTCAAATAGAGAATAGGATCTTGCAGTATATTTAAACTTTTCCATTTATAGTTTTGTTTTCCAAACTACTGAATGGATTACTAAGCTCTTGATTTTATTTTTTTTTTTTTCCTGATGGAAGCTTTTGTAAAATCTTGTTTCAGAGCAGTGTGTCTCCTTTCCTCCCACTCCCCTAATAAAATCCTAACAACTCGAAGGCCTACAGATAGCTCAGTTTCTTATACTTTGAGCTCAATAACTAGGAAAATGCAAGATGTCTCTTTTTTTTCTTAAGTCATTTAACATCTGATTTGTATTAGTCTTGACTAAGTTTTTAATTCATAGGTCTTTACAAAATAATTTCTATGTTACAGGCTGATTTACCTTAAGAGGTAAGTCTCTTACAAAATAAAAATAAACAAGCAATTAAATAGCACACTTTATAGCTGATTTTCTTTACATCACATTGGCTAAATAAAATTGTTAAATTTCATGCCAGTATTTTTAGCTTAAGTAGACACATTTTCAAGCCATCAACTTGTAACTTCTCTTTTATTTTTTTTTTTTCTTAGTGTTGATCAGGTACAGTTTACCTGGGTTAGATACCAAAATGCCAGTCCCACTTAACCTATGAATAAATAATTTCCTTATAATAATACATGGGAGAAATCCTGAGGAGTTTTTCAGAGAGTGGGGGCAAGAAAAAATTTAGGTTATGCTACATTTGCAAAGATTAAGATCAGAATTAAATGATAGGTGCTCTTGGAAGCCTCATGGTTCATACATCCCTTTTTGGGCATGTTTCTGTTCCTGAAATACTGTCATCTAAAGTGAAATTTTGACATTTCCTAAATATTAGTCTTTACTGATCCTTTAGGTCAGTTTTTCAGGAGACCACCTAATTTTATCTTTAATTGTATGGTCAAAAGCTTTTAGATATTGTCTTATTGCTGACCAGTCTTCCATTAAGGGAACCTACAGAGAAGAAAAGACTAAACTCATGGAAAGCTGGAATGCTGTGAACATTGTCTCTGCTGAGACACATTGCCCTTGTGTTAGATGCTCACTCGTGCTCATGATCACTCATGCTCTCCTCCCCTCTCTCTTCAGAAGCACTCTGAAGGGTGTTCAGGGAAACCTAGAGATGAGTAGAGAGTATGTTCTAACATTTGGTCTGAACCCTTGGACTGTAGAGAAGAGATGGAACTGGACTGAGTCCAAAGCTTCTTAAACATGAAGTCTAATGCAATTTGAGACGCCGTAAGTTATCCAACACCATGCATACAGATTTGTAGATGTAACACTGTATATAGAGAAGATATGTGCCCTTATGGACTGATACCTCATTAAGGAAAATATCCTAGGGCGTCTCAAATGGTGCTAGATGTGTATGAGCAACGGGATCAAGCCTTGGATGACTTAAAAGCACAGAAAATTTATAGAAAAATGTACTCTGCACTTAATGGCTGTAGAGATAATACTCCAGATTCATACAGGAAATGCTGATAGTACCTTTTTCATCTTCTGAAATACATGGTTAGCAAACCTTACAGTACCTACAAAGTAACTTTTAAAAAAGTGCCGATACACTTAACCAAAAGTTCTTCAGGGCTGTGTTCATTTTGGTTTTTACTTTGTGATTCAAAGACTTTCGTACTTCATCACAACAAATTTGATATTTGTCCTCAGATTCTTTAAGGCTTAAACTGTGGAATATGTTTTTTTAAGGGTGTGATTTGATGTAATGTTGAGTTCACCTGGTGTCTCACCTGGACTCCTTTTGGTTGATAATGTTGCGAACAGGGGGAGCAGATACATGAGTCTTAATGGAAGGTAGCATTCAGAGGAATTTAGTGTTTTCTTTATGCTTGTTTCTTTCTTAGCTTGCTTTGTTTTTTTGAGGGACTGTGTGATGCAGAAATTGTGTGAATGACTACTTATGTGGTCTATATTTTTTTTAAAGAATATGCCACAAACAACCATTTAAAAGTTGATTATTTCCACACTGTATTGAATTACAAATTACTGTAAAACTATTAGGATATGGAAATTCTCCTATTTTATTTATTACAAGAAACTTCCTCTATATTCCAGGTTCCAAAGTCACAAAAATTGAAGCTACAGTGGTGCCCTGTACACAGATTTCCATGTCATTTTTTGACCGACTATACTCTGAAGGTGTTGTTAGAGAAACTGGAGATATTGTGAAATGTTATGATGACTATTATGATGATATTCTCATCTCTGATGAATTAAGGAAGGTCAGTATAGCAATTAATAATTTATTATAATTTTTTATACTCTATAACTTAAAGACACGTTTTTCAGTATTTTTTTCACACATTACATACTTTCCATGGTAAAAATGGGCATCCATTTCTGTGATAGAAATGACGGAGGCACCACAGTGCCTGAATGTGTGAAAGCAATGGCTGTTTTCCAGGTGGGCCCTCTTTCCTTTTTAGGTGGGAGAAAAAGGTAAAAACCTTCTTCTACACACCCTTGTCTCAAGTAATCAGTGCTTGAGGGTGTGGGGGGTGAGATGCAGCTACTCATTTGCCTAGGAGGGGAAAAGGAGTGGTGCCAATGGAAAGGTCTCATGATACCCAGAGCTGTGGGTTCATCCAGCCTTCCATGTATTTGATGAAATTGAATGTACTTAATAGCAATATCCTGAAGCACTCCTGGCCAGGAATGCTGACCAGTTCATATGTGAAGTCATTCAAGAAAAGTCATTTTCATGTATTTTCACTGAAACAAAGGAGAGTAAACTATGAAAAGGGAAATTATTTTTCAGTGTCACACTGGAAAAGGGCTAAGTATAACTCCCAAAGAGGCCTGCAAGGTAAAAACTGTTTGTTATACTCCACTGAAGGTGTCAGAGAGCAGATTATTCTTAAAAAGAATCTCTCTAACAGTAGCACCTTCTTAATCAGTGTATGTCTTCACTGTGTTTCTTTTGACTTCATAAGCTAAGACAATTTTTTTTTTTTACTTATGTTTGTTTAGTATTAGCAAAGCATAGTGTGGGAGAACTGGATTTTACTCTTCCTTGTATATATAATCAACATAAGTACTTAATAATTATAGAGTTGCACTCATTTGCACTTGGCAAATCCTTTGAAGGCAACGTATTTGAACCAGTGACACTGGTTACAGGATGTGGCCTGAAATACTGGTCTGTCTTGTAAAGTTCTGGGAAAAGGAAAGAACTCATGCTCATGTTTGAATTTCAGATGTGGTTTGTAGCCTAGCAGTTCAAAATGCAATGTATTTATTTATAAGTTGGGTACGTGTGAAATGTTTTCTGAAAATTAAGAATATTGGCTGTAGGAAAGTTAGAGGCAACATTTAAAACAACAAACTGGAGTTGCAGTCTCTTTCCATTTTCCTTACCTTCGGAGGGATGTCTGTGTCTGCATTTGCAAGTTGAAGGATCCACATTTGTTTGAAATGAACACAATTCCTAAGATGGTAGAAAGAATTGTGTCAAAATCTTCCAGAAACCACATAAAGAATTCAGATTAAATTAGTCAGAGCTCTAGGACAGCAGACTGTAGAGGGCAGCAAACTATCTGCTGGCGTCAGAGGGTAGCCCTCCACTGCAAAACTCCATGTTTCTTTTCTACCTGACACGTCTTCTGTTGCTTCAACCAAGAAGGAAGCTGGGATACGTATGAGGTGGCCATCAACAACGGTAGCTGCCCTGGCCCCTTTTTACTCAGGTTGTGTAATGATGTTATAAAGAGGACCAGAGCAGTATACTCATGTCTGGTTTTGACCAGGTTGCCTGGGTTGGCCTCTGTAGTTTGGCTGATGTGAGTCAAATGTCTTGTAGCCCTACTGAATTATAATTCCTGGCCACTCTTACAGAGCGTAGTGTTGGGACTAATCTAGCGAGTCCTCTGTGTTCACATCATATTGCAGCAAAAGGCAGATGAGATGCAGGGAGGGCAGCTGGATAGCATGTCTGGTTAAGCCAGTCTACAGATAAAGGCTCACTAGAGTCTGTGGTAAAGAACAATGTGAGTTTGAGTGATGTCCTCTTTGAGTGACCCTTGGGAAGCCGTTAGAAAGGTGAGATTACTATGTAAACTTTGAGTAAAAAAAGAAAATGCAGGCAAAGTTACCAAAGACAAACTGATTGGCAGTGATCAACGTACCAAGTAGAGAGAGATTATTTTCAGATTATTGTTTCATTAGCATGATGAGCAATTAACCAATGAATAACACGAGTCCTGAGAAAACCTCCCTTATGTCTTGTGGGCACAAATCTGACACTGATTCTGCTTTATATTGTATGTATAAATTTGAAGCATAATTGCATCATGGGAAGAAGGATTTAGAGAGAAGTACTTACTTATATTTCTATCCGTAGTTTGTATATTTTATATGGATGTAACCTCTGTGTGACATGCATCAAAATAGTTGCATTGTTTATAAACAATCTCAAATAAGAAAGTTTCATCTATTTGACTTCTTTGATATTTTCTTGTTGCACAAGGTCTTGCTTCTGGAAGATTCAGACCATTATGACTTATTCAGTCAATTGGATCGCAAGGAATTCTTGTTCTGTCTTTTTAAGCATCTTTGCATTGGAGGAACTCTTTGCCAGTTTGAAGATGTAGTTGGCCCATACTTAGAAACTACAAAAGCTTTGTATAAAGACTTGGTGAGGTAAGTGTTTTCTGTTTTATCCAATTGTGTATATATTATACAACATATATACATGCACCAACACTGGATGTGTTCAAGACAGGGTTGGATGGGGCTTTGAGCAACCTGGCCTAATGGAAGATGCCCGTGCCCATAGCAGGGGAGTTGGAACCAGATGATCTTTAAGGTCCCTTCCGACCCAAACCATTTTATGATTGTATGATTCTATGTGCTGTGCATAAATACTTTGCGTTGATTTGTGTAAATTTAGTGTGCATTACTGCTTCAAAAATGGGGCTGTTATTTAATCAATCTGCAAGCTTATTTGTCATCATCTGCCAAAATACCATGTAAGAATGGTAGTAATTAAATGACAAAAAATATGCAATTTTAATGGTATCTGTCCCACTTTTTTATATATATATATATATATTACATATATGGACATTGATGTTTTATAGTTCACTCCCATTTTAAAGACTTTTGTATCTGTAGTTGTGTACTGAAAACATGGCATGGAACTGGAACCAGATTAAGTTCTCACTGTCACTGATAAAATATCAACAATTAAGTCTTGGATATATAGTCTTGGACTACTTTCAAGCTGCTTTTTGTCTTAGGATTTAAAAATTGAAATACTTGAGCTGAAATTTTTAGTTCTGTATATATTTAATTACAGATGTTTGTTTGATGGTTTGGTTTTTTTTTTTTTTTTAAGTACAATTAGATTTTGACATTCCTAATTCTGCAAATAAACTCTTAGCATAAAGCTATGGGTGATAGAATCTGGCTGTTAATATGACACAATGGACTAACAAACATTTTTTGCCAGGCCTGGTGTATGGAATTGTTTAGAATTTTATGTATTCTTTTCCCTTGAGATTGCAGGTGATTGATCAGAGGTTAAAAATCAGGGAAAAAAGGCATTTTTTTGCCGTGTTTTGATATCTCCATATGCTGAATTCCCTGACTGACAAAATTTCTTAATTACTGGTTAATGGGAAATGCAGTTACCAGTTTTGCAAAGACTTATTCCTAGCTAAGATAATGGGAATGTGAAGATCATAAAATCTATTACTAAAATTTTATATTCTGTTATACTTTGCCACTCATAATAAGTATTTGTGGGGTGGTATAAAGAGTAAAATTAACCTGAGCAATGGAAAACAACTGCAGACCTCTGAAATGAGAGATGATACAAGATCTTTGGTAATATGGATAGTAAATCATGCACTACAATGTACACCACAAAGGTTTCAAATAACTTTAAGTGGGAATTGATATTTTTCTTCCTTCTCAGCTGTATTTGGAATAGTGTGAAGACCAATTGTCTATTTTAAGATTATACACAAGCATATTAGGAAAAAAAATGTTTTGGATAAACAAGAGTGAAATTTATGTGTCTGAACAAAAATACAATGAAAGGATTAGATCCAGTGATTCCTTATCAACTGAATATTTCCCTTACTTCTGTAGCACTTGCATATTGATTGTTGTATCCAAACAAAATATTTAGAACAAAATATTTGTCTGTTTTTTGGAATATTTTGTGATAACTTAACCAAAGAATCTTACAAATCTTTAATGACTTCTAAGCAGCTTTCAGATTTCTAGTGGTCAGCACTTTCCAGGATGCAAGTTGATTTAGTCACATGCTGTTTCCAGGGGTCATCTGAAAGAAGTTATTAAAGTAGCAGTAGAACAGTTGATACTTTGGAGATACTTTTAGATATGTTTAGACAAACCACAGAAACAGAGAAATTGAGCATTATCAATATTCCAAGATGATTTTTTAGAAATAATGAACTTAGAATGCTGCTGTATTAATTTGAATACTGTAATTTCTCACCCCAGTTTTCTTATTAGTGTGATGAGTTTTGATATTTTCATATCATGTAGATAGAAATCAAGGGAGTTCTTCAGAAATAAAGAATATGATATAAAAGGATCCATCAGTGATTCAGCTCTACCCTCCCTTTTCTTTTAAATTGATCGCTCTGCACTTGAAACAAGATGTTTGACACTCTAATCCTTGGCTTTAGTTGACTCTGCATTAACTACAGCTGCTTCTGCTCTTGAGTTGTTGAATTGACCTAGGACAAAGCGCAAATCCAATCTGTTCCTTCACTTTATTGCTTCCCTTTTCTGTTGAATTCTTTTCTCCTAAACATGTTCAAGTTTTGTTCTAAGCTACTCCTTTTCTTTACCTTTCTATTTCCTTAAACCTCTTTCTTTTCTTTTTACTTTTCCTGGTGTAAAGTTGGATGTCAAATAGTTCTTGTTATAAGAACTACTTGTTAAGTAGTTCTTGTCCCTGCTCACTGCAGGGGAGTTGGACTAGATGACCTTTAAAGGTCCCTTCCAACCCAAAACATTCTATGATTCTACTTAAAGAAAAAAATGAAGGAAAAAAACAAAGGAAAAAAACACAAAACAAAACAAAACCAAAAACCAAACCCAAACACACCAAAAAACCAACCAAACAAAAAAAAAAAAATCCCAAAGCCCCATAACCTGACAAAATCTTCTGCACAGTTACATCCTGCTTTCAAGGTTTGCATTTTCTATACCCTCAAGCTCTTCCCTATTGACCCTTCACACACTTCTGTGTTTTTTCTCATGTGCCACTTCTGTCTTTTATACAATATCAGGAGAAAACCTTTCAAGATCCATTCCTCCATTCCTCTGCTTTTTAGTGTTTAGGTGCTTGGGGCTTTTGAAAAATTTTTTTCCAGTTGGCAACTTGCTTTTTCTTCTCCAAAGTTTTGAAGTACATCTACTCAGTTCATGTGACATAACAGATTTTCAATATTTACCTACCATGTGTCTCTCCTTTTCTGTGCCTGTTAATGTCTGCTGGTTTCTCACTGCCAGTGGAGCTGGTGTTAACACTGACTAGCAGCTGAAAAAGAAACTCTGAATCTTTTATCTTGGTCCTTTAAGTTCTCTGTTGGTTTCATGATAAGAGCTTTTGATCTTGAAATTTCAGACTTTCCCTCCCCTTCACAGTCATGTTTTTCTCCTGCTTTGTCTCATTTCCCCTTGCCCTCAGTTTAGTTGCTGTTTTGTTACAACCATCTTAAGAGAGAAAAATCCAGTGAAAGGAAATGTAACACATTTCTGAAGAGGGATGCTCGTGCCACAGTCTTGACTTAGTCCCTGTTACTTCTAGTCCATACTTCATTTTTGCACAAATTACACCAGAAAATAAAGCAATGAAAATTACTTTCTTACGGCCTCTTATTTCAGTAAAAAAATTGCTAACCAGAATAGTAGTCTCTCTATTTCTGTTTACCTAAGAGTTCACCTTCAAATTCCTGTTGAATAGCAACTACTTTTAAAATTCTTTTCTGGACTTCTATCCTGTGTCTGATTTCTTGCATCTTCGATTGCAGTTTATTATTATGTAAACTGTACTCCTCTTCAGCTTTAATTTTTATGGCTTGAGGTCTCAGAAGGCTTGGTGAAAAACAAATGGATAGTACAACAACCATTAGCTGCTATAATTATTAGTACATTGAAAAATTAGCCCACACAGATGAACTTAGTCTAATCATGATACACTCCTAGAGGTATAAACCACCATGGTTTGGTCCTGTAACAGTTTTTCTTATGGAAAAGGGCCTTGGCTTGAAGAGTTCTACAAAAGTGTCTTTAGTGCTGGGAGTGGCAGATCTGGTACGAGCTTTTCCCCACTTCTCTTTCTTACAGACTCATTTCCTTTCCTGAGTTCTAACTCAAGGCAGTAGCATTGGACATAGTGTCAAAATGCTTGAGATTTCATTTTATTGAAGCATTTCCATGTATGTTGCTTTATTATGAGAGAATGCAGTAATCTTTTGAAATTTACCACTCTAGATATTTTACAAGGACAGCTAGGGCCTTCCAAATAGAACTATTAACTGGCAGACGTTTTCTCCTTTGTGAAAAGAATAATAATTACTTCCCAGTGAATTAATACAGAACTTGTTGTCTGTTACTAATCCAACCATAATTAGTCTTGTGATGAGTCGAATCCATCCAAAATTTTAGTGTGAAGTATTGTGTGCTGTGTAATGTAAGTAATTTCAAAATCCTTGTTGTAGTATTTTTGGTTTAGTTGAAGAATACATTTACATGACAACTTGTCAGTGAAAATATTACCTATGAATTGTTATTGATAAGTCATGTCTTCTGTACCTAACCCTAATTTTTCTTGACAGTGTCTCTTGATGGTGACAACTACTGTAGTATCTTGCAGGCATTATTGTCTTCTCCTTCCTTCTGTGCCATCTCCATGCCTTTCCGCCATACAAAATTAATTCATGTGAAAGCAATGAGTTGTTCTTTTGATGTTTGGAAAGCCTAATAAAATATTGCCAGTAAGGTAGGGACATAAGAAGAGCCCAAAGTGAATTGTGAGATGATGAGGAAGTTTGCTTTTCATAAAAAGAGGACAAACACAAATTAAAATGATGAAGGAACTACCATATTCAATGAATAGTTTAAAAGTTAACAATTTGAAACAACAAAGGGGAGTGTTAAGACTATTTTTAAGGACATTCTATCCTCTTCAAGAAGACAAGATAGTTTTTTCTAAAACCTTTTAGGGAAAAAAAGAAGAAATACAGCAAATGAGGTTGTCAACAGCAACCTCCTGGTTTCTTTCAAGTCAGCAAGGGAAGAATCTCATCTGATTTTGGCAGATACATTATTTTGTCTTAAAAATTAACCAAAGTACTATAAATACTCAGTCTGAAAAATTACTTACAGGAAGATAACCACAAGGGGAAAATTTCTCAAGGCAGTGGAATAAATAGGAAGACTTATTCTCTGGCATCCCTTATTTTAGTATCCTCTCTATATATAATCTCAAACACAGAAAAATGAAGAAAACAGAAATTGAAAACATTGTTTTCAGACACAAGAATATGAAGCCATACTGACTTAAATACAACTGTAGCTTTGGGAGTTGGAGATACATTGTAGAAAGTGCTAACCCCACTAACCCTCTATACCTTGTTCTGAAAGTTGTCACTCTTTCAGCAGAGACGATTAAACAGTTTACTGCTGCAGTTTACAGCCTGGTACGTTAGCATAAACTGACATCCATGTTAGTTTACCTTAATATGCTGGTCTGTAAACTGCAGTGGTTCAGAAGCTGAGTCATGAACCAGTTGAGCTGTCTCTGCTGGGAAGGCAGTAATCCCTAGAGGGATGGTAAGGCAGACAACTGGGGCCAGTACCAGTTTCAGCCATGCGGTCTTAATCCACTGTTGAGTATATCAACATGTCAGTAGCAACAAAAAATTCTGAGAAAGCCTCCTTACTGACTCACCACAGGAAAGATAACTTCATAGGATAGGCTTAATTCATACATGACTGTGTCATTACAGATGAAATCAGTTAATCAGAGGGTCAATTTCTTTTATTTGTTGCAGAGACTGAATCAACAAAGATTATGTTGGATGGTTTGGGGTTTGTACTTTCTTATAAAAAGAAGCTCTGTGAAAGCAGTGGTAATAGGGGATTGCTGTCACAGGCAGCTTGGAGGTGGTGTGGTGTGCAACTGGGCTGTGTTTAACAGGCATCCTTGAGCAACTTGGCTATACTGGGACCTTTCCTGGGAACTGAACCTGTTTGTGACAAGGCAGGTTTTGATTTGTGCATTTTTTTGAACTGTATAAGTATGGAATTTATAACGCTTAACTGCTCCACACCGGGTTAATGTAAATAGCAATCTATGAAACTGGATAATAGAAGTTACACGATCTAATATAGGAAGAAATGTAAGCATCACCTAAAGCAGACCTGAGGAAGAATGACACATTTATTAAAATATGTTGAGATGCCTGGATGCTTTGCAATAATATCTTGGTGTTGCTAGTAATTCTGATAGAAGAAATGTCAGCCTTCACAATAAACATAGTCTAGCAATATATAAAAATTCAGACCATCCTAAGTTGCATATATCCATATTTATATCCATGTTTATATATGCAACATTCCAAAGGAGGAAAAATGGACCTAAACTATAATGATGTATTCATTAAAAATTAACTAAGTCTGCATTTCTTCACCAGTACTGCTGTTACTTCTCGTAGTGTGTATTAAGGTGCAGTTCACTTTACAGTGTTTTATCTAGTTTGTTGGTTTTTTTTTCTCCAAGAATATGCAAGAAGATTTTTACAAAATGTTTAACTGAATAACTTTTTATAGCTGTCAAAATGCAAAATTTATATTGGAGCCATCTAGGATATATTGCTGTGGTTTAGTAGCTGAAAACAGTGACACTAACTCAGAAGACTGGATATGTTTAATATTTTTCAGTAAAATGTAATAATATCCACATCTGTTAGATTGCTATTTAACAATGGTCAGGGTGCCTTTTCATGATTGATGTGATGTGTGGAATTTTGACTATTAGTTTGAATATGATCAATTTGAGCAAGAACATAGTGCATATGATAAAAATGTATATATTCATTGAAGTATTCTAATAATCAGTGCTTACTGTACATATTAAGTATGTATTATTCCCCCGTATTTCAGTGTTCAAAAGAATCCTGAAACAAAAGAAATATGTATTATTTCTACAGTCTTCAGAGTGTCTGCATATGTAAGTATTATTAATTTTTTGGTACAGGATTTTACTGGGAGTAACATGCATAACATGAAAATAATGAATTGACATTTACACAAAGGAAGCATAATATTAAATTTTAAAGGGTTATTTTTCCATAGTTGTTATAATTTTTTACTCATGAACTTTTTCCCTGATCTCATCCTGCTTTCTCATCGTCTTCACTCTTTAACAAAAATCACCAACTAAAGTTTTATTTGGTAGGTCACTAAAAATAGGTTTACTGGATTACCCTTGAAGTCATAATAGTCATCCAGAAACTAGTTTATGAAAAAAAACCCATATCTTTATGTCTGAGTAATTCTGGTTTTAGATCCACTTGAGATAGCAGTAAGGATTAAAAATCAACTCTTGACTTTGTATAATTCTGTTTTTAGAAATGTTACTAGAGCTTTCTGAATAGCTTGTATTACATCTGTTTCTGTAAAGACTGCAAGGAAGATTAGTATACAAGAAGGCCGGGGTGGTGAGATGACTGCTAACCTCTTTTTCCATCTCAAGTCTCATTCCTGTTTCTCTTGCAAAATCATACATTTACCATCAAGATAAGTTTGAGAACTGGCTGCATGTTTACTAGATTCCACATATCTGTCATTTAATTGTCACGGTAGGATGAACTACTCCACATTCTTCTTGAGCAACCAGAATATGTAATAGTTAAATGTCAGATAATGTGCCCACTTTCAAAAGAACTAGCTGATGTCATTTCAGACCCCACAAACTTCCCTGAAAGTTGCCACCTGTGGGTCATCATCTTTTAAGCACTATGTGTGATTCATAAAAGGCTTTTGAAAGGGTATTGGATATAAGCATTTTATAGGTCTATCAAAATTTACCTTTCCACTAGACAGCAGACTAGTAGACTGTTTGGATTGTTTTGTTTTGTTTTGTTTTGTTTTGTTTTGTTTTGTTTTGTTTTGTTTTGTTTTGTTTTGTTTTGTTTTGTTTTAATAAAAAACAAACTATAAAAGCAAAACCCTGGTAACTTCATGGTCTTCTCTCATTTCCCTTACTTCTTCATCTCTGAATCAACTGTATTGATGTGAACTTGGCAGACTTCAATGTTTAGGTAGATGCATGCTATTTAAGAGTTCCTCCAACTGTCTTTGTCATACATTAAATGCCACCAGTATTTAAAAAAAACAAACAAACAAACAAAAAAACCCCCCCAAACTAACAAACAAAAGAAAAGAAAAAGAGACAATCTTTGGCAACTTTTGGAAAGAAAGATAAAACTAAAAGGATGGGCAATAGAAAATCCAGTGTAGATACAGAGCAGAGCATTTGGGATTTACTGCATGCTCTATTTGCTCTCAGAATAGAGAAGGGCTTAAATGGGTACATCTAGGTTGCTTGATGCCTCTGTAGATCAAGACTGTTTGAACTCTACTTGGAGATTAGAGGAGAGGCATGTACTGGAGCACAAATGTCTTGTGCTTGTGATGAAAAGTTTCTCTCAAAGAGATAACTACATTTTTGCAGTTTCTGAGTTCATTTGGTAGATAACAGTAGACTGTGTTATTATAATATGTATTATAATAATGTTGAGTTGACATTTTTTAAGCCATGTTTTCTTGGTTTGTATCTGAAAGAAATAGACATACCCTCTTAGCCTGATATAAATAAAAAAATACAGCTGTTCTGGTAAAAAATTACTTGAAGAGCAGCTAAGAAGCTAGAAGAACACACATTTTTGCAAGCTGGGTTAATAAATGGACAAATAAATGTACTTGTATTGTTGCACACACACAAATGGAATCAGGAATTAAGAACTTTATGTAACACTGTCCTGACACTATCCTTTCCTTTTTATTTGTTCTTTAAGCTGTGACTATGAAGCCCTGGTTTTGAAACAATATCAAAAGAATACATAGTATTAGAGAAGTAAATATTTCCAGGTATTAAGGTGTAGTTATAAACGTCTGTAGATCCATTTAGCATCAAAATTTGATAGACTTGGGCATCACAAGAGAAATAAGTTTAAATATAAAATTTTACTCTTTGACCAAGTACTCTGTTGAACTCCAAACATTCTTGAGAGCTTTAGGGCTTGCATATAATGAAATGTTGTTACAGCTGAGGTATTTGGATGCCATTTGGCATTTTAGAACTTTCTTCAACAGAACCCAAACCAGGGCAGTGTTAGAAATCAGTGTAATGCATAATTTATTCTAAAACTATATATATATATACAAAATTTGATTAAATGATGCAGTGTTGAGAGATGTTCAGCAATATCTTTCTTTATTATGCTATACATCATGCTATGCATATGTACTTTTAAGAATCAACTGATTATCTGTGTTCCTACAAAGAAAAACCAAAACAATCCTACTCTAACATCAGTAAATCAATCATTACACCCCTGCATGTCTGAACTGAAGTCCACGCTGTAGATGGAATTGGTAGGATACTTGATTTGTGTTACGTTCACAATATTGCTCTAAAAACAAGAGTCTGTGTAAATTCCAGAGCCTTTATGGTCAAGTATTCTAGGGGTTTTATGACTTCTTTTACTAGATAAATTTAAGAACCCTTTTAATTGAATTAGATTATTATTTTCCTTATACCAGATTTGGTATGTTCTGGAGTTTCTTGAAATGCCTCATCACCAGAACTTGGTTTTGTTCTTGACGTGTTGAACAATTTTTTAGTGTGCCAACACTGCCTTTAAACAGTGAAAACCTCAACTGACATTGGTTGATTCCATGAAGACTGCAGGATCTTCAGTAGCAACAAGAAAAACATTTAGCTAGCAATCACATCTTGATGTTGGTCTTCTCTGGCTTTTTCTTCAGCAAGAGCTTGGATTATATCTGGATCAAACTCCAAAGGCGTTGCATTGCTGAGTACTGTAAAATCTTAAAGCTGCAACTGAGAATCTAGTGTTGGTTACACATGTATCCCTAAAAAACACCTGAAAGGAGCTAGGCATCTTAAAATTTGAGCTACAGAGCTTGTATGCTGCCATGGTTAAAAATAGAATGCTATTTTTAGCTTGCGGCATTTGACTACCATCAGAAAATGCTGTGAATAAACATTATCAAATCTCTACCTGTCTTAAACAATGCTTTTATAGTGGTGCTAATCTTAATTTTACAGTCTTGAGTAACGCCCCAAAGGAATACACCAGAATATCCAGTAGAGAGGGCATCCTCTTGGAAATAACAGGAGAGAAAATGGAGTCCCAATACCAGCTATAGGATAGAATTCACAAATGATCCTTGGAGAGGAAATTGGAACCCAGACCTTTTCCTTCTAAGTTGACTGCCTTAAACACTGAGAGAGGGTACAGTTTTAATGTTTCTTTGGGGAAAAAAAAAAAAAAAAAAGGATTATTTTATGCAAAGGAAGACAGATTCAACAAGAGCACGTGAGAGATGTGCCTCTAATCTGGAACACTCTGTAGTCCGGGAGTTTAAAATTCTCCTGGACAAAATGGCCAATATATACAATATAGCAATTTCCCGCGGACAAAAAAGTGGAACAGAATCTACACCTCTTCAACTGTGGTAGAAAGGTGTTGAGGAGCAGGAGAAAACTGTTAACATGTTTTATAAAAAAAGATGTGTCAGCAACATTTATTTATTTATTTATTTTACTTTTTAGATGTTGAATTACCAGACTGAATTAATAATAACAATAAAATCAATCCTGCAAAAATCCCTTCATCTAGTCTGGATCCCCACTATACTTGAAGCATGTCAAGCTGTGCTGCCCTGTCAACACTGAGGCTTTCATTGATGTGGGCAGATGTTAAGTTGAAAAGTCCAGTTCTTGTGTCGGTTGTCAGCTGAACAGGTTTTTTTCAGGATGAGGATTTTGGAGCTAGGTGCCTTGATTCCCTTCAAATCCTTTACGAGGACTGGCACACAAAATGTTTTCAGTTAATAAAGTTGTTAGTAAGAGCTGTAATGAGGGTTTGGTGCAAATGAAAATATTTGAAACTGAAGAGATGCATTAGCAAATGGTAAGCGAAGAAGAATTACTGATAGAAGAGCTTTATGTATAATATAGAGTCCCTACGTTTCTTTTTCTGCTTCAAAGGAAAGGTTATTGGACCATTTTATATTTAATCATCTGTATTTTACTCTCTAATTGTGTAAATACATGTTTACAAGCTTAATTTTATATTTTGTATTAAAATTACATTTACATTAAGGTTATTTGATCTATTCAGACAGAACTACTGTGTAGTTTGTAGTGTCAGGATCCTTACGAAGACATAAGGCTGCTTAAATAAAGTATGGTGGTTTTATTCTATTTCTCCACAAAATAAACTGTTACAATTGGAACAAAATACACGTTTCACTCCAGTTTTATTAATTTTGTCATGGGTTTGTCATGTTGATGCTAACAGTGGTTTTTTTTTTTTTTATTTTTACCTCCTCTTAGGATGATCATGGCCTCTGTTACCCTTCAAGCAAAAGCCACGAACAGACATTTGCCTATTTGATTGTGGATCCCTGCAAGCGACATGTGCACACTCTGTATCACTGTTTTGGCGGAAGCTCATTTACTAGCTAGTTAGATACCTGGCTGTTCTCCAGGTTTATAATGGAGGGGGTCTTTGCTCTGCACGAATTCAGGTAAATTGACCAGTTTTCTTATGAGGAAGGATGTGCTCTTTGATGACATGCTGTGTGGCTACACTTCACGTAGGTGTTACTATGTAGCTAATGACAAGTTTTTCTGTACTTAAGAAGGCATACTTATTGAAGCTGTTTTCCTGGCAGCTTTGTCCGCCCTCACCCGTTTTATCTAATTTAAAAAAAAAAAAAAAAAAAAAAAATTTGTCTAGATGTCTTGTTTCTTCATAAACTTGCTTTTCACATCTACGACACAGAAGTGCAGAGGGAGGCTCCTAGAGCCAGCGAAATCTCTGCGGAACCAGGAGAAAGTGCGTCAGGCTGACCGACCTCCATCGCTGCCCTGCCTCCCCCACCCCGTCCCACCCTCCCACCCCACCCTCAGTTGTCCCTCATCCCCAGCCCCCGCTTCGTCCCGCACGATAACAGCCCCGGGGGAGGCCGGTGCCGCCCGGGGCGCGGTCGCCCCGCCACTGCCAGGTGAAGCGGCGGCCAAGGACCGGCAAGCCCGCCCCGGCCCGGCCTCCAGCTCACCCCGCGAACGGCCGGGCCCCACCGCCGCGCTTGCTGCAAGGGGGGCTTGGCCAGAGCGGGAGGGAGGCGGGTACCCTGGGCCAAGAACCCCTCACGCCCCGCGGGCGGGACGCGCGTAGGGACGCAGCCCCTATAGCTGGCGGCGGCTCCCGCCTGGCGCGGGGCGGCGAGGGCGCCCGGCCCCCTTCCGGACCGGCGGGGGATGGGAGCGCAGCCGCCCCTCCCCACCCCCTCGCCGAGCAGTCGCCTGGAAGTTGGGATAGAAGTTCGGGGAGGGGAAAAAAAAAGTTCTGGTTGGCGGTAGTGCTTCGTGGTAGCGGAGAGCGGGCGGGCGGACGGCAGACGAGAGAAACGCGGGCGGGAGCACAAGGAGGGGCGGCGGGTGACGGGCGAGCCCAGGCTAAGGCGACTGCGGGGCAAGGGGGCCGGGGTGTGCCGGGCAGCGCCCCTGGCGCCGGGCGCCCCCCGAGCAGAAGGCGGTGCGGGCGGGCGCACGCAAGATTGCTGCGCGGCGCAGGCTGCCTCGGTTGGATACGGTGCGGGCGGGCTCAGGAGGGGCGGAGCCGGCGGCGGAGAGTGATTCGGGCGGGCGTAACTGCGAACTTTTGTTTGGTGTGTTGTGTGAGTTAGTTTCCGCCGCCGGGACAGAGGCGCCGGCCGGGCTGGGCCGGGCTCGGGGAAAGCGCCGCACGGCCAGAGTTGTTTTGCCAGTTGCTGCGGCCGAGTCGGCTTCCCAGCCGAGGAGTGAGCAGCACCGGCTACAGCAGGACGAGCCGCGGCCCGGGGAGCGGGGCATGCGGGAGTGGGAATCCGGGCTCTGAGTCGCTGAGCCCCGCCAGGGAAGCGCCGGGGGGGGGTCCCGACGGAGCTATGGATCCCGGGCAGCCTCAACCGCAGCAGCCGCCGCAGGCAACGCAGCCCCCAGCCTCGCAGCAGCAGCCGCCGCCGCAGCCCCCGGGCGCGGTGTCGGGGGCCTCGGCCGGTGCGGCGCAGCCCCCAGGCGCGGGGCCCCCTCCGGCGGGGCACCAGATCGTCCATGTGCGGGGCGACTCGGAGACCGACTTGGAGGCGCTGTTCAACGCCGTGATGAACCCCAAGGGCGCCAACGTGCCGCACACGCTGCCCATGCGGCTTCGGAAGCTGCCCGACTCCTTCTTCAAGCCGCCCGAGCCCAAGGCCCACTCCCGCCAGGTGAGGGGTAGGGGGCGGCGGGGAGTGAGTAGGGGAGGGAAGCACGCGGGGGCGGCCCGGCCCGGCGTTCGCCCTCGCCGCCGAGCCCCACCGGGGGAGGTGTGTGGGGGAGGGGGCTCAGGCAGGAGTCCGCCCTCCGCGGCGCTGAGCGGGGTGGGGGTCGCCCGGCCGGAGTTGCCGGGGTTGCTCGCTTGCTCGCTGAGTTTCTGCCTCCCCTGCGGGAGAGTCCGTCCTCCTCCTTCCCCCTCCCGCCCCCTTTATTTGTTCTTCACCAGGGGCGGGGGCGCTGCCCGCCCCTGTCCTCCCGCGCCTCAGGGCGCTGAGGGGAGCCGGCGCCGCGGCGGGAGAGCGGGCGGCCGTTGGCCCCGGCCCGGTCTCCGTCGGGGCCTCGGACTCCATATCCGCTCCTTGGCGAGTCCCGCGGCCACTTTTTCGGCCTCGCCGGGAAGGCGGCGGTGCGGAGGGAACCCCTAAAATTTACGTGGAAACGCTTTGCTTGGCAGGCGGGGCGGATTTCGCTTTGAGGTCTGACACCCCCCCCCCCCCCCCCCCCCCCCTCGCGGGGGGGCCCCTCCCGCGGGGGGGGGCGGAGGGTGGCGGCCACACCACCCCGCCCCCCCCACCACGAGCGCTGCTTCT
>JANIJG010019167.1:0-31480 GCA_024611175.1 Megaceryle torquata
AATTTCTCCTGCTCTCCAGCCTGAATCTCCCTCTTTCAGTTCAAACCATCCCCCCTTGTCCTGTCCCAACAGGCCCTGATCAAAAGTCCCTCCCCATCTTTCTGACAGGCCCCTTGAAGCCCTGCAAAGACCCCAGAAGGTTTCCCCAGAGCTTTCTCCTCTGCAGGCTGAACCCCCCAAGCTGTCCCAGCCTGGCCTCCCAGCAGAGGGGTTCCAGATGTCAAACAGAAGGTGTTCCAGCCCCAAATCTGTCCCTGGGTATCCTGGGAGCCAGGCAGCTCCTCTCCATCCTCCCTGAACAAACCTGGAAAGGGGCCCAGGGGGGTCAGGATCCTGCATCCCCCACAGCTCAGCTCTCACACTGGGGATGAGATGCTGAAAACAGCTCCTCTGTCCCCAGAGCCAGCTCAGCTGATTATCCCCAGGGTTCAGGGGAAAACATCAAGGACCAGAAGACACCAGCCCTGGCTGCTCCTGCACCACAACCTCCCACGGCTCCGGCCAGACTCGTGTGCGTGTCCGGAGCAGCTCTGGCGGTACAGACAGCACGAGATCTGTCCCAGGAGGAAGGCCACCTCGCTGCCTCCTCCCTGGCACGCCGTGCCGCTGGGCGCCGAGACACAGCCCAGCAACCCATCAACCTGGGGGCACTGGGCCCTCCCCGCCCCGCGCTGCTCCAGCGGCGCGTTGCTGCACTAATGGGTTTACCTATTAGGGAGCGGTGGGGGGAAGAGGATGTTAGTGAGTAATTAGCAAATTGAATCAAGGGCCTCCAGAGCCCGTGCAGACGGGGCATCTGTAATGCAATTCCCAGCCCCAGATACTTGAACATCTAATCAGGGAAGATGCGAGCGAGGTGGGAGTGCAGGGGCAAGCTCCAAAACGCAATCAAGAGGCAGGTAGTGGAGGCTTTATTGCATTAGCCTGGCTGCCTGCCCCTCACCCCTGCAGCCGAGGGACAGTGGGGCAGCAACCTCGAGGGAGGCACCAGCTGGATCAGCCCTGTCCCTCCCCAGCACCCCCTGTCCACCCCTATGTGGTGTCTCCATGCATGTGGAACTGGTCTTGGCTTGTGCACAGCCCCCTGGTAGTGGTCGGGGGGGGGGGTCTGGGGGGAAGCACCCTGTGGCTGGGTCATTTTGTCCGGGAATGGGAGAGAAATGCTGGCAGTGGGGAACTTCAGGGATGGATGCAGAGGAGCTGCTTGTGCTTTCATAAGGGGCTCATGGTCATGAGCAGCAGGGGAAGGGGCTCCTGGCCCAGCAGTGGGGCTGGGGAGAGGAGAACCAGGGCAGAGCTGTTGTTCAGTACCTCTGGCCGCACAGGATCCTCTATCCCAACCACAGCAATGCAGGTCAGGTCAGACAGGATCTCGTTCTCGCTGTCCCAGTCGGGCTCGGCGTCAGCGGGGAAGTCCCGGAAAGCCAGGCAGATGGTCCGCAGCCCGTGGCAGGCCATGGGCTCGATCACCTTCTTCACCATCTCATCCCGGTCCTTCACCTTGAACACCCGCGGGTCACCATTCTTGTCCAGGATCTTGGTGCACCTAACACAGGACCAGGTCAGAGGGTGAGGGAAACTGGTGGTGGTAGCACATGCTACTGGCTCAGCAATGGGGTCCCCATCACCCACATTCCCCATTTGCAAAACGGGTGCAGCCCCCTCTCCACAGCTCCACCAAAGCCACCCTAAGAGAGTTAAATACTTTGCAGAGCAGCACCTCCCAGCAGTCACAGAATCACAGACTGGTTTGACTTGGAAGGGACCTTTAAAGCTCATCTAGTCCAACCCCCTTGTCCTGGCCCAACAGACCCTGCTCAAAAGTCTGCCCCCATCTTTCTGCCAGGCTCCTTGGAGCCCTGAAAGGCCCCCAGAAGGTTGCCCTGGAGTCTCCTCCTCTCCAGGCTGAACCCCCCCAGCTCTCCCAGCCTGGCTCCCAGCAGAGGGGTTCCAGCCCTCCCAGTATTGCTGGGGCTCCTCTGGCCCCGCTCCACCAGGTTCATGTCCTTCTCGTGCTGAGGGCTCCATGCCCACCTCCCCACTCCACAGCAGCTGGGCACCCATCACCCCACAGCCCCCCAAACAGCTCCACGGTGCCTCAAGAGCCCAAATCCCCCAGGATGGGGCGAGAGCAGCAGAGTGAGGGGGACAGTTACTTGCGGAGGATGATCTCGGAGGCTCCTTTGCTGTACATGCGGAAGCTGCCGTTGCCGTTCTTCAGCACCGTGCTCATGGACTTGCGCACCGAGTTGAAGGTGTAGACCTTGTAGAGCTTCTCCTCCGGCACCTCATTCCGCACAGCCTGGTAATCCTGCTTCAGGTCCAGCACAAAACCCAGCAGGGCGCACTCGGTCTTGTTCCCCACTTGCCGGGGTAGCCCCCCTTCCTTCTCGGGTGGCTGGAGGAGAAGAAAGGAAAGGGAAAAACCATTCCAAACCTCAGCCCGGCAGGACGGGAGCTGCAGGGATGGCCAGCGGTGGGAAGGCCAGAAGACATGAGATTGTGGTTCTCCAGCTCACCAAGATCTTGGATGTGTAGGCAGAGTTGATGGCAACACCATTGACTATGAGGTCCAGGATCTTGGGCAGGATGGCTTCGGGGTCGGGGATCTGGCGATAGTGGGTGTCCCCGACATAGGCCTGCACCACAGTCATGCGGTTCATGGTGAGCGTGCCCGTCTTGTCCGAACAGATGGCGGTGGCATTGCCCATGGTCTCACATGCATCCAAGTGTCTCACAAGATTGTTGTCCTTCATCATTTTCTGCAACGGGCACCACGACCAAGAAGGTGAGAGTCAAAAACCCTGCATTTCCTCATCATGCCCCCAGTGACCCTGCTGCATCGCAGTCTCACCTTCACGGAGTAGGCCAGGGAGATGGTGACCGCCAGCGGAAGCCCTTCAGGCACGGCCACCACCAACACAGTGACACCGATGATGAAGAACTTGACGAAGTACTGGATGTAAATGGGGGTGCACTCTGCCAGCCAGGGCCGCCCCTGCACCCCGAACGTGTCGATCACAAAGTACAGCACCAAGATGATGACGGTGATGGCCGACATGATCAGCCCTGGGGGAGAAGGGGCAGAGCGGCAGGTGAGGGGACAGGGGGAAGGGGGCAGCCCCTTCTCCCTGCGTGGCTTCCAGCGAGAGCTCTGAGGTGACAGCTTATGCTGGGCCACCAGCACTCACCTGCCTTCCCAATCTGGACCGCCAGGCGTGTGAGCTTCCCCTGCAGCACAGACTTCTCCTTCTTGGGCACCTTCACCTTCTTCTTCTCCTTCTCCTCGTTTTCCACCCCTTCCTGGCTCTTCAGGGGCTGGATCTCTAAGGCCACACCATCCTGAGTTTTAGCTACAGCCCAGGGCAAAATAAGACACCACGTGTGAATAGGAGAGAGACCAGGAAAACCTGCAGGACACCACTGAGAGAGATGGTGGCGAGAGAGAGAGAGAGAGAAAAAACCCAGAACAAGAACCATTCCCGACGACAAAGGCATCCGAGCGCATGGAAGACTCGTGTCCCGGGGCCCTGCCACCTCCCTGTGGGGCAGTTTTCTGCCATCTACCCCAACGGGTAAAGGGTCCTCAGAGCTGACACTGGCGACGTGACCCCTGCACCGGTTGCACCTCTAAAAGGCAGTGCTGCAAGAAACCCTCTGGCCAGGCAGGTCCTGAGGGGGGGAGGCAGGTCTCTTCTGGCCTTCCCTGCGGGCTGCTTTACACCCTGCAGCACATGGGGACCACTTTGGCTGACCCCAGAGAGGCTCCAGTCCTCCCAGTCCCCTGCTGAACATCCCCACTCCCTCCCGGTGCCACCTCTGCAGTGCCCTGTGGGCAGCTCGGCAGGAATAACTTGCCAGGGGAGCGACTGAGCAGGTGAGATGGAGGGGGGACGGTTAGAAATTCGGATGGAGGTTGAAGAGGAGTGAGGCAGCTCCTGGAATCCCAGCCCCGAGCCACCCGTCCTGTTTTTAGGACCCAAGACAACCAGGCTTTCAGTTGCTATCCTCGGTCTAGTCCAGCTGAAGGTCTGCACCCTGCCTGCGGGCACCCCGGGACCTGTCCCCTCCCGGCTGCTGCTGCTCGCTGGCTCGAGACACTGCAGAGCTCATGGCAGCTCCACAGCTGACACCTCAACGCTTAGGACAGACCCGACACGGACAAAACAAGCACCCGGACACAGTCTGACAGGAAGGAGGGAAACTCAAACTGCTGAGAGAAGAGAGAGAGAGAAAGAGGTGGAGAGAGAGGTGCAGAAATGGGCTTCCTCCACAGCCTGCAAAGAACAGTGTGAGAAACACTGGCGAGGAGACGCTCACGGAGTCGAGGCCATGGGAGGAGAGGGTGCAACTGTCACGTTGGCCAGGCCCCGGGGCACATTTCATCCTGGGAACAGCAGGAGGGGACCCACATCTCTCCCCCAGCCATGCCCAAACACAAACCCTGCAGAGAGACGCCTTCTGACGGGCACGAGGGCTTCAGAGGCACCAGGTCACGGCTGGGGCTCACGTCAACATGGAAGAGGTTTGCCCTGAGAAAGGGATGCTCTGCCAACAATCCCGGCTGCTGGAAGAGCCCTGACCTCCCTGCACAAAGGCTTTGCCCCACGTAGGGGCAACGTGCCCACGGGGGAAGCCAGCCAGCCCCATCCCAGCTGTGCAGAGCCCCGTGGTGGGGAGCTGGAGGGCACCGCGCTGCCACGCCGGGGCCACTGGCCACGCGACCGTTGCACCCTCTCCCAGGACAACGAGGCGAGAGTCCCGCCGGAGCAGCAAAGAGCACAGACTGATGAGAAGAAGGAAGGAAGGAAGAAGGAATGCTCAGTAGTTAGTGTGGTGCTGGTTCAAAGGATGGAGAGGCTGGTTACCTTTGTTGCGATTTTCGGGGGCTCCGCTTTTTTTACCTGTTCAAAGACAGAAAGGGTGGAGGGCTGAGCACATGGACCCACGTTCCCCAGACGGCTGGTGGGACAGCCCGGGGCTGGCCCTGCTCCAGGGGGCCACACGCTGCTCCAGAGGCATCTGTGCGCAGGGCTCAGCACCCTGCGGTCACCCTCCGGACACCACACGTGCCTTGGTCCACAGCTCACGGCACTGGGAGGCTCTGGAGCTCCCTGGCTCCCCCGGACACCCCGTCCCCGAGGCTTCCGACTTCCCCACTTGTGAAGCACCCACTGTAACCCCTATCAGTGCTTCAAAGGGTGCCACTGGTGTCTCAGACCTTCAGGGAGGAGAAACCATAGAGCAGAGCTTGAAGTCCACACAGCACATGCTGAGCACTGGTGCTCCCTACCTCCTGGGGCCATCATGTGTGAGCAGATCCCACCCAGGAGTCACAGACTTGTCCCCTGCCATGGGCAGCACTAAACCCATAGTTGGGGGCTCTGCCCACCATGTCTGTGGTGGGCAAGGTCGGCACATGGGGGTCCCCAACGTGCTTCCACCACACGGGGAGCGTAGAGCTGCTGCACTTGGTACAAGCCTTGAGTGGTAAGGGGCTTATACACCTGACAGGAGGCTGGAGCCAGGGGGGGTCGGGCTCTGTTCCCAAGGAACAAGCGACAGGACAAGAGGAACCAGCCTCAAGTTGCCCCAGGGGAGGTTCAGGTTGGAGCTGAGGAACAATTTCTTCCCCTCCAGGGTTGTCCAGGGCTGTCCCAGGCTGCCCAGGGAAGTGATGGAGTCCCTGTGATCCCTGGAGGGGTTTCCAAGCCCCCCGTGGAGCTGTGGTCCTGAGGGACATGGGTCAGTGGTGCCCTGGCAGTGCTGGGGGAGTGACCAGACTCAATCTTAAAGGTCTTTTCCAACCAGAAGGATTCTGTGATTCCCCCTCATCCCCCAGCACCACAGTGGGGGACGAACTGGTGAAGCCCCCTCCCACACTTTGCTCCCAAATCAAGGGCTGCAAGGCACAGAGCTGGGTTTGCTCTGGAGCTGAGTGACAGAGCTTGAAGGCTGTGAAAACAGAGCCTGGCGAGCTGCTGCTCAGCCCCAACAGCAGGACCGTTCCCACGGCTCAGCCCGTACTCCCACCTCCAAGCTGGCAGCTAAACCCCAAGAGCTCCGCAGCCACCCAAGCCCAGCGACAGGAGCCAGCCACCCGCCCCGGGCGAGCAGAGCTGGAGAAACCCAGCACTGTTCTGAAACGGCTGCCAGGAGAGGCTGGGCAAAGCCCTCCCTGCCTGGCATCGCCTCCCGGGAAGGGCTCCCCGGCACAGGGACGCCCGCGCAGCCAGCGACGCCAGCCGGCAGCTCCCTCCTGCCAGCTCCCTGCGCCTTCGGGCTGCTCGGTGAGGCCAGACCTGCTGAACGGGGACACGGGGGCAGAGCGGGAACTTCCCCAGCCTGGCCTGTCCCAGTGCTGGATGTAAAACGGGTATTGGAGCTGGCACAGAGCAGGGGAATAAGCAGCAAGATGCGAGAGCCAAGGCAGGAAAGCACTCGAGTCCCAGCATGATCAGCCTGGCTGCTCCCCTACCCTCCAGCACCAGCTCAGAAACCCTCCTCTTCCTCTTGCCTTCCCCTGCACCTCGCCTCTTTTCCCTGGGAGCTCAGGGGATGCCAGTGGAGATCTTCAGCAAAGTCCTCAAGGTTCTGGATGGGCTCTTAACATCCTGTAGACAACCAGGACTCACCTTCCCACCACAGGGTGGGCAATGAGCACCATGGGGCATCGCTATCGGCCACTTTTCCCTCTGAGCCTCGACCCCCCCACACCCTTCAACTCCAGGCTGCAGCTGGCTAGAGAAAAAGAGTTGGAGCAGTGTCCGAGAGAGCTGGCGAGCAGAGGTCTGGGTGCACGGGGGGGCATTTCCTCAGGCACCATGATCCCCATGCTGCAGCTGAAGGGGCAGCAAGGAGGGATCCAGCACCACCTCGAGAGCTCACTGTACCTGCCTGGGTCACGGGCACTAACCCACAACCGCGTCCCACGGCTTGTTGCGCGCCAGTGGATGCTTCCAGGAAAGGGAGAAAGGCGAGAGGAGGGAGAAAAGCAGGTTCAGTGGATCTCCTTACCTTTCTTCACCTTCTTCTCCTCATCTCCTTCTCCTGCGCCCAAGAGAGTGAAGATGATTCCCGTCTGGGAGTTGATACCCACAGCAGTCACCACCATCCTGCCGGAGCCCTCCATCACATGGGTCCCTGGCACAAGAAGGCCACGGTGAGACAGGACACCCACACGCAGCTCTCATCTCCTCCCCGACACCAGGACCCAGGAGAAACCACCTCTCCATCCCAGCACAACCCCACCCCAGCCCTGCACCCACCACACGAGTGCCGCCCGGGACCCTCACCTGACAGCAGCATGGGGTCTTTATCCAGCGATTTCTTGACTTGGTCGGACTCCCCGGTCAGCGAGCTCTCATCTATCTTCAGGTCATTGCCCTGGATCAGGATCCCATCTGCTGGCAAGAGATCACCTGGGAGAGCAGAGAGAGGGGTCAGCCCCAGCTCACCCATCCCTGCCCCATCCCAGGAGGAGGCTTCCTATGTCAGCAGAAGGACTCAAAACTCAATCTCTGAGCACATCTAGAAGGAGAAGCAGCAACAGATGGGTGTTAAAAGACAGCTGGGTATTATAAAATGACATCCAATAGCTCCAAAGTGTTCACTGATGTCTGAAAGCATTTGTTGCGAGGACTTTAGCTCAGAGCTTCCCCCATCTGCTTTTACTGAACCAACTCCACATCCTTCCCACAGCCTCCTGATACATCCGAACCATCACACCTGCTGAGGAAGGAAAAAAAGCCCTGTGTGAGAAGGAGCACCACGCTGAACCAATCTCCTTCCCGATGGGAGTCGCACACCCCTGGTTAACAAGGAGCAGGACCTAGTTTAGCCCAAGGGCTACAGCTCCTTGCTAAGGAAGCATTCACCAACAAGGACTTGGTTGTGAAAACAAAACATTTCTGGAGAGCAGCAGGTCACTAAAACAACCCAAAGGTGTGTGCAGAGCCCAGCCTAGCTCTGCCAGCCCAGCTCCAGCAGCAAGGTGAGCAGAGCTGGGTCACCTGCACAGGAGCATCTCCCAACCCTCCCGGCCTCCACATGCTGCAAAACAGAGTAACTGGAGGAGCCAGCAAAGCAGAGAGGAGGAACCGCCAGGCCCCCCGAGGTGGAGGGACCGAGCCCAGCTGCCACCGCCTCCACTCACCGTACTTGATCTGCGCGATGTCTCCCACCACGATCTCGGCCACCGGGATCTGAATCACCTGCCCCTTGCGAATGACCGTGAACTTCTGCTCCTGCTCGATGCGGCTCTGGAGGCCTCGGAATTGCTTCTCCTTGCTCCAGTCATTGAAGGCAGTCACCAGCACCACGATAATCACCGAGAACAAGATCGCCGCCCCCTCGATCCAGCCGGCCTGCGACTCGCCCTCGTCCTCCACGCCGCCCGTCGACTGCCCGCACACTGCGGCCGGGGGAGAGAGCCCGTTTGCACAGAGACACCCTCTTTGCTTCGAGCAACACGCGCAGAGCGGAGCCTGGAAGACAGCTACTCCTCCCTCCTCCTCCCTGAGCTGGTCCAAGGGCTTCCCCTGATCTCAGGAGGGGGTTTTACATCCCTGGAGGCATTTGGGCTCCCCCTCTCTCTTTTTCACTTTTCATTTTTGGCAGCGGTCTGGCTGAGAAAGCCGGGACAAATGGCTTCTATTCCCAGTTGCAGCACCCCGCTCCGTGACCCTGGAGTGAGTCACCATCTCCTGCATCTCCAGATCCCTGTCCCTGCTCGATCCAGGCCAGGGAGGAGACACTCACCCAATGCTGTCGCTCAGCCACAAGTGGGGTGGCGCTCCCTGGTCAAGGGGGAGGTACCAGGGGACAGCCAGCCTGGTCCCTTCACGCCCAAACCAAGAGAGACCCCATGGGACTTGGGAAGCCATCAGACCAGATGAGCCATTTGGCCTTTGAGCATCTTTTGGAGGAGCTCTGAGCTGTACCGTGTGCCAGCTGCACCCAGGGATGTCCATTGGTGCAGGAGCCTGGAGAGGACCATGCCAAGGACCCCAAGGATAGGGAGAAGCCACCACCACCTCAGGGGTGAGCAGAAGCAGCTCCCAGCTCCATCTCCACCAGAGTGGAGGAAACCAAGGGGTGACCTTCTACACAACTCCTGCACAGTTGAGCATGGCAGCTCATGTGGGTCCCACACCGGGCTCCCCACCACACTGCAGGCACCCCTGGGGACTCACGTTCATTGTCACCACCCGGCGGGTGGTAGAAGGAGAGGCCCAAGGAGATTATGGCTGCGATTTCCAAGATGATCAGCGTGACGTCCTGGAGTGCCTCCCACACTAACTGCAGGAACGTCTTGGCCTTTTTGGGAGGAATGAAGTTCTGCCCAAAGACCTGCCGCCTCTTCTCTAGGTCGGTTGGGTTCCCGGACAGGCCTGGAGTGGGGAGAGATGGGAGATGAGGGCAAACCCCAGCACTGCCCCGCAGCCCCCCCACCAGCACCAGTGGGACCCCTGCAAGGAACAGCTCCCTGCCTGCACTGCGGGGTACGAGGGAGCCGAGGCAGGGCTCTTCTCCTGTCACCCGGCAAGGCAGGACACTGCCAGAGAGCACACCGAGACCAGGGTGAACACCCAGAGCCGCCTCTGCCCAGTGCTGCAGCCTCACGAAGCACCCGAGTGCCAGTTAATGCCAGTTGGCACTGGCCGGCTTGTTTACATGCTGCATCAAATTAGCCGTAAATCTGGCACCGCGAGCGGCGCTCGGAGCTGTCGGAGCCACCTGATCCCTCTCTCTGCCAGCTCCGAGCGGCCGCCGCCGCGCAGAGCGACTCGAGGCAGCGGGAACGTCTCCGAGCTCGGCAGAGCCCCACGGACGCGCTGCGGGTGCAGAGGCTGGGCCAGCGCGGCCAGGTCGGCTCCTGCGGGGAGCCGGCGGAGGAGACGCGGGGCTGGTCCTGCTCCAGTCGGGGTGGTGGAAGTGAGGAGAGGACCTGGGCAGCCCTGGGCTGGGCTGCTGCTCTCTCCTGCTATGGGCAGCAAGCCCTGAGGGGGGAGAAAGGGGGGAGCAAAAAAAGGAGAGGGGGGTACAAAAAAGTGGGGGAGCACAGCAGCTTTCACAGCCTTCCCAACCCAGGATATGGGCCAGTGATGGCAGACGGCAATTTGTCCTGCTGCCTCCCTGGTCAGCCCCTGCATTAAAGCCAGTAAAATGCTGATGGGGTTTGAGGTTGAGAGCTGCCTCCCCTGCTCAGCACCACCTTAACCCAGCCCCGTGCTGAGCACCCCCTGTTCTCCACCTTAAGATGGCCCGTGGGCTGCTGCCAGCTCCCGAGATGCACCGGGCAGGCGGCTCTAACACCCAGCCCCGGACATATCCTGGTGCCTGGAGCAGCCTGGCAGCAATGCCCTCTTGGTGGGACCAAGCCCTCCCACTCAGGGGACACATCCCCACCAGCTCCATGTAATTCCAGCCAGCAGGAAGTGGCAGGATGAATCCCATTCCCCCACACACACAACGCACCCCCCTTTTCTGCTTTGACTACACCCCACGGCTGCAGGGAGGGGACGAGCTGGCAAGAGCAGCCCGGGCGTTCCCCACCCAGCCGTGACGAGGCAGCAGGATCCTGGGATCTCCCAGCCCCGACGATTCCCGCCCGACGGATGGAAAATGTGGCTAATCCACCGCGGCTCGACTCGCGTTGGTGCCAGAGCCGGGGAGGCACGGCGTGTGCCGCAGGCAGGCGTGCCGGGCACAGACACGCGTGCCCGCATGAGGACGCGGGATGCTGCCATGAGGCACGGGAGGAGGTTGCACGTGTGGCTCCTCCAAAACCCACGTCCCAGCCACGGGCGTGACCCCAGAGCTGCCCCCAACTCTCCTGGGGCAACTGGAGGAGGTGGGGGGGGGATTTCGGTTCAGCTGTGCTGACACAGGGAGGGTGGCAAAGAGCAGAAGCCGTGGGCATGTACCGCAGGCACATACCCCAGGCATGCTGCCAGCAAACCCCTCCTGGCCTAGGGGGGACCAATTAGTGGGGGAGTGGATTAGAAATTTTGGATTGAGGCCACAACTGACAGCAGGAGAACAAAACCCTGTGCAGTCACTGTCCCTGATTAGAGAAGGAGCAACTTGAAGCCCTGGAAAGCTGCTTTTAGGTGGCAAAGCTGCTTTTGGGTGGCAAAGCCTTCAGGGCAAGGAGCCCCCAGAGCAGGCTCCTTCAGCCAGCGGGTGAGTCAGGGCCATGTCTGCTGACAGTCCTCACCCAGGGGACACCAGGAAGGGAGCTGCTCTAATGGGTGAGTCATCAAAGCTTTGCAGCCACCACCACCACCCTGCTCCCCTTCCCACCCTACCCGGCCTGGGGACAGGGCTGGTGGAGAAGATGGAAAGCCAGCGCCCAGCAGCAAGCCTCCCCATCACAAGATGATCTCCTCTTCCAACCCCAGCATTCCATGAAAGAGCCCCACACATGTGCCAAGACGTAGCCAGCGATTCCCAAATCATTTATCCCTCACGGAACCCCGGCGCAGACGTTCCAGCTGCACACGCAACCCTGAGCTCTCCAGGGCACCAGGACCCTGCTCCCGGTTCCCCAGGCTTTGCCCAGGATGCAGCGAGGTGGGGAACGTGCTCCTGGTGCAGCTTCCCCGCCTGCCGCGTTGCCACCGTCGCAGCTGCCCACAGTGAGACAGCCCTGGCACAGCGGGAGCCAAACGCCCGGCTCCGATGGGATGGGACAGAGGTGCTGCAGCTGCCTCGGGCTTTCGTTCTTCCTAAAAATCCCAACTTAGAGGAAATAACCTTTCTTTGCTCTCCAGGCTCAGCAGGATGGGGTTTGGGATAGGAAAACAAAGCTCACCCCCAGAGCAAGAGGCAGAGATACACCAGGGGCATGAGACAGAGCAACACCAACCAGCGCCGGGAAGCAGAACCCGGGATCCATGGGCAGCCCTTTGCCTCCCCCTCAGCGAGGGCTGCTGGGCCAAGGCAGAGCCTTTCAGGTTCGCTTCCCAGCCTCCCCTCTCCTCCCACCCCCAAAGGAGCATGCTCCCACTCTGGCAGGGCTAAACACATTGTTTTGCGACCTGGACTTGGTATTTCCACCGGGACTCCCCCCCTTCTCTAATGACATCCCGATATTGTCTCCCCTTCCCGCTCCCACTCACAGCTGGGAAACACGCTAGTCCCCAGTTTACAGCACTAATAATAACCCACAGGATCTCAGAGCCAAGGCCCAGCCACGTCCCCCACCCCACACGGCCACCATCGGGCCAGACCCTGCCAGGTAAGCCCAGGGTGCTGAAAGCAGGGGTCTCTCCCCGCTGCACCCCTTTTCATACTGCGGAAGGGGGACATTGTCCTGCAAAGGCACCCACAGCCACCTCCTGCTCGCCAGTAAGGGGGACCCCAAAAGGCCAGCCCAGAGCCCAGGGAGGAGAGGTGACATCCTTCCACCAAAGCGTCCCAGAAGTGACGTGGCACGCGCAAGAAGCATCACTACGACGGCTCAAACCTGCGATGCTCAGAAGCACACAACCAGGTTTGAAGCTCCTGGGGCTGCTCGAGAAGCACCAGAGATCATGGGGAGACCCGGGGTGCACCTCCCCATCCCTGGCAGCAAAGATTCCCTTTGGGGACACACTGCCTGTCTCTTGGCCAAGATGGTAACAACGAGCTCCACACAGCCCGGCCACGTCCCCAGCGCTCTCCAACCTTTACACTCTCCTTCACCCACACCCCGCGCGCTCGGCCATTAGCGCAGTAAATTATTAAACGGGGAAAGGCTGGTGCCGACCAGCGGGACAGCAGCTGGGCTGCGGAGAGGAGCCCCCCCCCACACTCCTCTTATCCCCCCAGCAGCTCCTCACCCCTGCCTGCATCCCACTGCTGCTCCATCCTCCCAGAGGATGCGGGGCTCATGCCTCGGGGCGAGCCCTGCGGAAGATGCTTCCCTTTCTTTTCCCTCCTCCTCCACCTTAAATGATCATTTTATTAAGGTGCAGGGAGGCAGCTCCTGCGAGGCGTGCGATGGATGCCCAGTGCAATGGCACCACACTTTAACCCCAGTCACAAACTGAGCCACCATCCTCCAGCCGCCAGCTTGAGCCTTGCGTAGTCCAGCCCAGAAGCACCTTCTGGCCCCAAGCAGGCGGCCCCACCTTGTAGAGCATGGGACGGCCACTTACCTTCAACCGGCGACGTCTTCAACCTCTTGCAGACGTTCTGCACGCCGCCATAGGAGTCATTGAGCCGGGCGACCGCCTCGGCACTCCTCAGCTCCATGAGGTTCCTGAGCTCCACCATGGAGCAACCAAAGTCCCCTTCATGGTTGCCTTCAGCAACCGAGTTCCCGGGGTGGTGATCGGCCACGTTGTTCGTCATCTTGCCGGCGCAGTGACGGTGACGCCGACTCGCAGCTCCTGCGGTGCCCTCCCTCGAGGGTCCAGCGAGGGGATGCTCGGCACGGCCCCTTCCCTGGGGGCTGCCCGGGTGAAGCAGGTGCCTCTAACCGAGCCCAACTTCTCCGGATAAAGGTGTAAACAGGATGTGCATGTTACCGCGGAGGCGACCTTAGCAACGACCAGCGTGCATCTCCCGCAGAAGGAGGAGGGCTCCCTGGATACCACAGCAACTGGAGCTGCAAAAACAAGGAAGGGAAACAAGAATATCAGCATTAGGAGACCTGCTAATAAAGGCACGTGCCCCATGGGACGGGCGAGTGGGAGCCACGGTACCCGAGGGTGGGTACCCGCCAGAAATAACCTGGTTTGGAGGCACCAACTTGCCCACCCAACCCCGGAGGTCAGCACGGTTTGACCAAAAAACCTGGATGAGCAGAAGCTGACTTCAGAGGGAGCTCAAGCAGGCTCAGCACGGCCCGGGGCGTTTCGCGGGCGCTCGGCCACACCGCAGGGAAAGCCGGCGGCAGCGGCTCCGGCAGCGCGCGGGGCCGGGCAGGAAGGGCGACCAGGTGGTTCTTCGCTCAGCCCCCAGCTGCCCGGCCCACAGAAACGCTCCCATTCAGTTTGGTTTAAAAATACACCTCGGCAGTGGAAAGCAGCTGCTTCCTCCGCCGGCTGCGGTCCCGGGGCTGACTGCGCTGCCAACAGGTAAGAGAAGTCACCCCGACCAACGGAGGGGGGCTTGCAGCACCCAGCGGGCTTTTAATCAGTTGAGAGACTCGTCAGGAACTGGAGAAGCTACTGAAACCTTCACGTTTCTCTAAAATGAAGAGGCTCTTGCTTTAATGACCCTCTCAGACCATCTCTTGGACTCTGCCTGCAAGCTCTCGTGCCATCCCCTCAAAGGCAGCGAGCGGGGTCTCAGCCTCGGTTCTCCAAGCCTCAAACCATTGCCAGCCAGTTTACATCCCAGCCCTGCCCAGTGAGCCCCAAAACAGCTTCAACCAGAAAGACCCAAGCGCTGCAGCCAGGCAGGGAGCACAAGCATCCCACAGATCCCCCTTGTCCAGGGGTTCAGGGTCTGGGGTCCTGTGCTGGCATCAAAGCCTGAGAGGATGAGTGCTAGGGACAGCCGGGCACATCGACAGAGCAGGCAGAGTGGCAAGGACCAGAGGGGGAAAGGACTTTCTCTCACCCAAGGCACCTCCTGGCTCCGTTTCCAAGCGGAGATGCCAGCAGCGATGCTCCCAGACACCTCTCCAGCACTACAGAGGCAAAGAGCCTGCAAGGGAGGCTCTTTATTGAGAGGAAATAAAGTCTTTCCTAGAGTGATATAAATGGATAACCAAAGGGGAATGGCCACTGAGGCAGCATCAGCACCGAGACAGAGGCCCAGAGGTGCAGAGTGAGTGGCTGGAGAAGCCAAGAGGTGAGATGGGGGGGGGGGGAAGGAGGGAAAATGCCCATCTCTGTTTCCCAGGAACACACAGGATGCACCAGCCCTCACAAGCCAAACAGACTGGCACCAGGCCATCATGAGGCCATCCCAGCACCAACCCACAGCAAGTGACCCCAATTCCAGCTCCAGTCACCCTGGCTTTGCAACCCCTGTGGCAGCTACAACCCTAAAAAAGCAAACCCCTCCCTGCACACCCAACCAAGAGCCTGGCCCCTGTCAGCAGCTCCCATTCCCACCAGTAACACCCAGAGAGGCTCTCAGCATTATCAGGAGGCAACAGGCACCAACCGAACCTCAGGGACAACAGCAATGCCACCAAGAGTGTCCTGTCCCCCAGCTGCAGGCAGCAAAGGGATGGGGAGCAGAGAAATGTGCTCCCCCCACAGCACTGGGGCTCCTGGGGCATGCAAACTGGCACCTTCGGGGCAGAGTGTTGTTCCTGCCCCATAAAGGGGACATCACCAGCATCTTGCCCATGCCCAGCCTGCTCACCCCACAGATCCTCTCTGAGCTCATCTATCATTTAAAGCCATGAAAGCTGCCGGCAGCAGGAGGCAGGAGTCGTACGGTCCAATTAAGCAGACTCCTGCTGATCAAGAAAAGGAAAAAAGATAATTCCCCCCCACCTCAATACACTATTTTTTTTTTCCTCTTTCATAGCAACTAACATCTTCTGAGAAGAGCTCAGAGGTTAAGAGCTAGACAGTTAATTAATACTGTAATGGCCTAGTCCATAATTATCCCTGAAGGAGCCCACAGGGCACCCATCATCACCAGCCCGTGCCCAGCCACGGGGCTCCTTCCCTCCAGTAGCACCAGCCCCAGGGACTTGCTCTGACGGTCAAGAAGAAAGGAGAGACTGTGCTGGGGAAAGGCTCCTGCTCTCGGCTTTCAGCATCCTCCTCCAGCCCCAGTCAAAGCCCCAGTCCTAGCCCATTTCTGCCCCATCTCACCAGCACAGGACAGGCTGGGAAGGATCCACCCCAGGCTGCGCTCAGGCTCCTCTAACAGCTAATGCTCTAACGAACTCCTCGTGCCTCCAGGAGCATTCAGCAGGCTGTCCCTAACTCTGATAATCCATTTCCAGACTCCCCAGGCACTGGAGGGGGAGAAATGCTCCCTGAGGGTCCCCTTGGCACACAGGGCATGAAAACAGTCCAGGGAGGGTCTGAGCAGGACACCAACTACCCTGCCCAGGAACCAGCTGCACAGGACCCCCCCGAACCGCTGCATCACCTCCCAAAGATCATTCCTGAGCAGGACAAGGGGAGCTGCAGACAAGGGGGAGAGTTTGGGGGTGGCAGCGGCAGAGGCCAGGGACCCTCTGTACCCACGGGCTGGGATGTCAGCTGAAGGAAGGAGCGGCTGGCGAGGAGCAGCGAAGCCGATGTGGTGCTGCAGACAAACCTGCCCGGAATAATAAACGGCTGCACGACACCTTCGTCCTGGCTGGGGAACGGCTGCGGGCCAGCGCCGGAGCTGCCCTCTGCACGTGCCCGGGCTGGCACAAGGGAAGGCACCCGCTGGCTTTTAGACACGGGGGAGAGGAGAGTGGGCTGCCTAGAGGGACAAGAGGAAAAATAATCAGCTGGATGTGTCACAGGTGACACCTTCAGCCAAGCCATGCACGGTCTCACTGCAATGCCAGTGGCACAGCCCATGGCAGCAGCAGCCCAACACACGCCAGCCCACGGCTGCTGCCCGAGCAGCTATTGCTGGGCCACCAGGCACGAGCAGGAGTCCTCCATGAGCAGCTCAGAGTGCTCAAACCAGAGCCCAGAAAGGCAAAGCTGAGCATCACCCCATCCGCCGAGCAGAGATGGGGAAGCCATTGCAAGAACAGGGTTGGGGTTTTTATTTACCCAAGAAGGAGGGGGAAAATCCACACCCCAGCTCAGCTCCCTCCTGCGCCTCGCTCCAGCCTGGCCATCTCCCACCATTCAGGACAGAAAGCACCGTGCCAAGGAAGAGCAACACGAGCCACCACCTCCCCTGCCCAGAGCCACAAACCCCACTGGGCCAGTGGGGCAGCTCGGCCAGGCAGGATCAGGCCCACTGAGCAAGCCTCAGGCCATCTGGATCCAAGTTTATCACCTTCCCGGCTGTATCAGTGCAGAGGCCGCCCACATCCCAGCCCCACACGCTGCCCCTCACCCAGGGGCTGTTGTGCCCCTTGGGCAGCACCCACCAAGGTTCACCTCCTCTCCTGCTTCAGCGATGGGGTGTTGGAAACACTCAGCTGCTGGAGGTTGCCATGGCAAACTCAATGTAAAGCTGTCAGAGATGCTGTTTATGTTGCCAAGTGGGGATTAAAAAAAACAAAAAACAAAAAAACCCACAAACCCTAAAAGCCCCAAATTACCGTTCCTGGATTGGCTTTAAGATTTTTCTCTTTGGAAATGAGAAGCTGAGCTCCATCCCCCACGGAGAGGCTGTGCTGAGCCCCGCGCACAGCCACACGGACAGACCGACTCTCCAGATGGACAGGGGAGCTCCAAAGGCCAAGGCAGCCAATTTAAGCAGAAAAACGGTCTTGAAGCACCTTTCATTGCCTGCTCGATGGGAAGTGTCCTAGGAGAGACCGCTTGGCTCTCCCAGCTCTCCCTCCTGCTGCACAGACCCCCCCACCACTCAGCATGCACCGTTGGCTGCTGGGAGCCATGGTCCCATGTGGGAGTGATGCTCTAAGGGGAGAAGAAGCCAAAAAGCTGCTGGAATGGCTGCGTCTGCCAGGAAAATCACTGGGGGAGATGAGTTAGCAGCTGCTGGTGGTGGAGGGTGTTTCAGGAGAAGGGTCCCCACCAGGCAGCCCCTCAGAGCAGGGAAGGAGCAAGAGTGCAGGGGAGACACGGGGCTCCCTGCACTGTGACCTTTGCACAGCACCCCTGGCCAGCTGCACCAGAGACGAGAGCGTTGGGCAGACGCTGCTCTCGGCGGATGTGTGGAGGCCACAGCTCCCCACCCAGCGTCGAGCCAGGTCCACCTCTCATGGCAGAGGCACCACAGGGATGAAGTGACGGTCAAGGTGGAGCAAGAAGTGATCCCCAGGCCACAGCAGCAGCGACACTGGGTGGATCTGGAGTGGCACCAACCCCCAGCTCCCCCCTCCCCCCTCAAGTCCTCCACCCCCCACCCTGTGCCGTGGCAGAGCCCCCACCTCTCCCCGTGGAGCCAGGGGCCACGGCAGCCCAGGGTTGAGGATCGGGCCCCTCCCCTGCACACTCACCCAATCGCACGGTGCAGATGGCAGAGGCACTGGTGCACGTTTGCTGGTTCCCAGCAACACCCATGGTAAGCCTTCCCCGCTCGCTTAACCCCTCCCGTGCCGGGCGGCTGGGGGGCCCAGGGACGGCGCTCGGAGGGGACACCCAGCGAGCTCCCAGGCGGTGGGTGAGCTCCCGGGTGTGACCACCTCGGGAGAGAGGTGGGTGGAAGGAGCCGAGATGGTGACTCACGATGGCAAACCACACACTATGGAGGGCCAGGGGTGCAGCCCACAGCCCCTTGGTGCATCCAGGGAAGATTTTTCACCCCAGGGAATCAAGCGCTTCCCCCACCGCTCGCTTGGGCCAGGAAGGGATGGTGGGATCACAGCCCTGGGAGCCAGCAGTAAAGCGTGGGAACCTGCACCCACCCCACCCCGATGCCATGGAGAGGGGCCATGCCCCAAGCAGAGGAGCCTGGAAGAGGCAAAGGGGGATAAGACCAGCCCAAAATACCCCAGACAGACCTCTCTAGGCGTAAGTTCCACTCACAGCACCCTGTGCTGCCACCCATGTGGCAAGGAAGCAGGATCTGTCCTTCTTCCACCAGCAACACCCTCATCCACCTCTTGCTCCTTTCCCCGGATCCTGGGTGCCGAGTCCATCCCCTCTGGGGCTCTCCTGGGCAGGCACCTACATCACCCACAGATGTTACCTCCTGGTTGCCCACAGACGTTACCTCCGAGCCGACATCTCCTCCCACCGTGGCATCCGCTTCCTTCACCAGAGCGCGCGGTGCCCCAGGGGAGGGGACAGTGGCATTTCCCTCCCCAGTGGGGCCACCCCAGTGCCTGCCAGCAGGAAACCCCCAGCAACATCCACCCTGAAGCTGCCACTCCCCAGGGGGCTGCAGATGGGGACAGGGAAAAGCAAGAGCCCAAAGCCAGAGGCGGGGGAGACCGCAATGACTGCGGACCCTCTTGCAATGCGGAGGGGCAAGAAGCTCTCAGCCTACATCGTGCAAGAGCTGGGGGGGACTACAAGTGTGCCCTCCCACCGCGGCATTGCAGCTGGAAAAGGAGCCAGCAAATCACCCAGGAAGCGTTGAGGCCTCACATGGCCCCAGCAGAACTTGTCAGCAGCTACACCACACCAGGGGAAATCGAGTCACGGCGCAGTTCCTTGGTGCACAGTTCAGGGCTGATGCTGCAGCCCAGGAACACCAACTCGAGTGGAAATTCACTGTGGGATCAGGAGGAGCTCAGGGCTTCTCCCACACTAACCTGCCAGCAACATCCTCCACGGCAGCCCCCCAGGCAAGGCAGCATCTTCTCAGCCCCACAGCAGCAGCTCTGTGACGCAGCAAGTTAAAATTCCCCAACTCCCACACGGTGCCGACTCCTCCGCACCCCACCGTCTGCAAGCTGGGACGCCGGAGGTGATGCAAGGATGGAGGGGGGGACGGGGGACACCCAAAAAAACCAGCCCAATACTGTCACGGATAGTCACTGGCTCAGAGTGACACGTGCTGTCAGAGGCCCCAAGATGTCACCACCACCAGCCCCAGCTCCCCACCTTCCCCTGCTGCCAGAGCATGAATTGCACCAGCCCACGGACAGCGTTGCCTGTAGTATTTCTCCCACACACCTCCACCGAGGCGCAGGCTTCCCGCTGATGGGAGCAGGGCAAGCGCACGCTCGGGAGCCAAGAGCGCAGCGAGCACGCACGGTGTGCTCATCGTGCACAGTGACCACCAGCACATGCACTGAGGGTACAAGTCAGGGCTCGTGTCCCCAGCCATACCCAGAGAGAGCATGTCAGGATCTAAAGCACAAGTGTGGTGAGGAGTGGCTGAGGGACCTGGGGGTGCTCAGCCTGGAGAGGAGGCGGCTCAGGGGAGACCTTCTGGCTCTGACAGCTCCTGACAGGAGGTTGGAGCAAGGCGGGGTCGGGCTCTGCTCCCAAGGAACAAGGGACAGGACAAGAGGAACCGGCCTCAAGTTGCCCCAGGGGAGGTTTAGGTTGGAGCTGAGGAACAATTTCTTCCCCTCCAGGGCTGTCCAGGGCTGTCCCAGGCTGCCCAGGGCAGAGGTGGAGTCCCCGTGATCCCTGGAGGGGTTTCCAAGCCCTGGAGATGTGGTGCAGCCACAGATGGGGAGCATCATCCTGCCCCAAAGCAGCATTACACCATCCTCCTCCTCTCCTGCCAGGCTGTTGGGACCAAAAGGAAGGCTGATGGCTCTAAGCCATGTCCCAGGGGCCAAGGTTATGGGGAAAGCACAAGTGAAAGGCAGCCAGGGGTGACCTTCTCCATAAGTTCATCTCCCTTTGCAGGCCACTCCACCGGGAACACGAGCAGTAGCCACCAGCCCACTAATTAAAGCTGCCATGGCTCTGCTTTTGCCAGTATTTTGCCTCCTGTTAATGAAGGTAGAAAAACTATTGGGCTTTTTTTTTTTTTTTGCATGCCCAAGGCAGCAATTAGCTACAGCAAAAGGCAGGGATGAGGCTGGAGGCAGGAGAGCAGCGGGCGTGCTGTGGAGGTGTGGAACGAGCACGGATCCACGATGTGGCTCCCCAAAACCTGCTGCCCCAAGCCCACTGCCAGCCCAGGGGCCAGGTCAGCCCCTGGCTCCCGCTGCCCCAGCCCCAGCATGATGCGCCCACGTGCAAAAGCCACTGGCACAGCTGCTGGACCCCCAGCACTTGGGGCTCAGGAATCTGCCCCCCACGCCCCTGGGCTGCCCTGTGCACGGGGTGCAGCGGCCCAGGCATTTCAGGGGTAGGGGGTGGGAAAAAAAAAAAAAAAGAAAAAAGGAAAGGAAAGGAGGGAGTCTCCAGGCGAGCTGTCAAGGGGAATGTTTCCATCTAAGGCCTTGGTATTTCTCTCCCGGCGCCTGCACTAAATCACCCCAGCTCCTCTCATTATTCTTTTGTGCTTTACAAGGTAGCACAGCCGGTGGAAGAACGCACCAGCGTGCAGAAAGCAAACCCAGCCCCTTCTGCACCAGCAAATACCTGCCAACCCTCCAGCCTGCAGCCTTCGAAGGGGCACAGCATCCCCTCCTGCCACCCCTCTGCCAGCACCAGGCACCTTGCCCAGGCTGCTGGTGTGTGGCAGAGCCCCGGGGTGCCCAGTGCTGCCGGACTGGGTGACTGCACTGGATCCCACACGAGCTTCATGGGCCCCTGCTCCATCCCACTTGGCACTGGCAAACAGGCTCTTCCTGCCCCAGCCCAGGAGCACAGCAGGCACAGTGCACCCGATGCCGGGTGATAAGACATCAGCTGGCACATTGGGCAACTCTTTACTCCAACTTTCCCCCCCACCTCCAGTTGAATCTGTTTTGCAATGTCCTGATGGGAGGTGTCTGGGTCAGACAGCTCCCACCATGCTGAAAGCCACAGCCTCACAAGGGTTGACCTCTGCTCCTGCACTTCAGCCCCACCACAGACAGTCCTGGGCTTGTCTTAGAGACATTTTACAGCCCAGAGCAAATGAGCAAGTCCAGAGCAGTGCAGGGAATGATTTGGGATTTAGGTGACTTCAAAACTAGGATTTGATGATAGAAATAAGGCAGCAAACCAGACCTGGAGCTCTGTCTCAAACCCCTCTTGCAGCACCACTGCACTGGGCCACTCCCAGGATGGACCTTGTGCCACGGTCACATTCCAGCCCTGCCCTCGGACTGACCCAGATCCTCCCAGTTCACAGTACCCTGGATGCCTTTCAGTCTCAGCACCGCACTGCACGAGGGAGATGACACCTGACAATCCCGCTGGGATGGGGAGCAGGGGGTCCCACCTTACAAGATGGGGAAACTGAGGCAGCAACACAGCATCAGGCCTCTCCCAGCCCACAGGCAGGGAGAGCCCAGCAGTCCAGACTCCCACCTTTCTACATCCCCTTCAGGAAGCGGAGAAACAGCTTCGCTTAAAATAAAAACCATCAGCAAGACCCAACTGAGCAAGCACAGGGGAGTCTCACAAGCACAACAGCCAGAGAAGGAGCGAGCCATCGGCCGGGACACACGGGTACAGCCATGATATTTTTAGCTGTATTACACAGGGACAGGGGATTCCTACCCTGAAGATCCCCAGGGGCTTAAAATAGGTCCCGTCACTTCCTCCCAGCAGCGTCTGGGAGAAGCATCTGCTTCTTCTGGAAGCCAGGAGGAGAGGTTGAGCCCTTGGGTCTTGGGGCACCATGGGGCACCCCGAGACCCAGTGAGGCATCTGGGCGAGTGCAGCACTAACCTTCTCCACCGGAGCACCGTGATGAGCTGCCTCCTTCTGGCCCGCTCGGTGAAGATTAAAAAATAAGCGTGCAAAACCCAAAATAGCACCAATAAAAATAAAAATACAAACCCAAATTCCCCTTTCATTCATAGCAAGGAAAACTGAGGCAGGGGAAGTGGAACTTGTTTGACACCCTGGGGAAAGTCAGTGCCTTGCTGGGTTGAAAGGCCTGCCAGATGAGCAGGGGATCCCCCAAAGTGCAGTTGCATGGTGGGGGAACCCCAGCGAGTCCAGCCACCCCCCAGCAGCCCCCATGAGCAGGCCAGGACGGCAGGAGGGACGACCCCGTGCGCAGATCCTGACCCTGAGGCTGACAGCAGCCCTGGGGACACCCTGAAGGGCTGGGGACAGAAAGACCCCTGCTGCCGCCCTTGCCACGTGGGGAAAGGGAACAGGATGGGTGCCTCTGGGTCAGGCACCCGCAGCTCCTGACCATCTGTGCTCCAAGGGCTCCCACGCAGTCCCGCTGCGGATCAGATCCCCCACGGGCGCTGTGCTGGGCACCGTGGGACAGCCCCAGCCCACAGACGCCCCTCACTCCGCACGGCGCCGGCAGCCAATCCGTATTTTTCCATTTAGAAGTCCAAGCAGAGAGGAGATTTTTCCAGGCAGAGGTGAAGCAACAAGAGGGGGGTCACAAACCCCCTTCCCTGCCCCAAAGGGTTAAAAAATAAAGCCAGCAAAAAGTGTGTCTGCGATAGGAAAAACACACGCGCTCCCAGGGAGATCGCGCCGGCTGCTCCCCGCTTCCCTTCCCGACATGCCCCGCTCCTGGGAAAGTGTAGGCTGTTTTCCATATATAACTGCAAACTGTTCCATGCAGTAAGAAGTCTAATTAAAGGGAGGGAGGGAGGGAGAGCGGGAGAGACGCAGAAGACCGAAAGGCAATATTTATACGAGGGGGAAGAAAGCCTCCATCCCGGGCACCAAATTAGACCCTTGCAGAGCGGAGCCCGTGATATCATCGGGAGATCAAATCTGGGCAGAGCGGCAGCTTTGCAGAAGAGGCAAATCAAGAGCCTGGAAAATATGTACCAATAAATAAGAGGAGAGAGCCAGATGGGCCAGGAGAGCACGGGGAGGGGCAGGGGAAGGAAAAGCTGAATCGGAGGCAGTTGCCGGGACAAGGCAGAGTGCTGCGGGAGGGTGCACACCCACCCGGCCCCCCCACCAGCCTCCCGGGGTCCCTGCTCCCCTTCCCCCACCACCCCGTGTGTCCTGTGGCTGGAGAACCAGTTATTTAAGTAAATAGAAGGAATCTGCTTGAAAAATAAATATTAAAGCAAAACTGCACACTCAGGAACAGGGCCGGGGGGGTGAAATGCCAGGGAGGAGAGGCACGTTGGCAGCGCAGGAGCCAGCTGCCATGGCTGGCTGGGGAGAGGCCACGGGCAAAGGGGCACCCAAACTGGGCACCCAGTCCTCAGCCTGCTTGGAGGGGCCAGCCCTGGCTCTCCCCACCACACGTGGCTGCACCCCACCATGCCGATGCTTCAGGGGCACCCCATTCCCCAGTATCCCCGGCTCAGCCAGGGCATCAAGTGTATAAGGGGAGGAAAATTGGGCTGGACTGGGGAAACATGCACCCAATCTGCTCTTCAAAGCCTCCTTTGTTAGAGCTGCACTTCCCACAAGCACCAGCCACAGCCCCAAGGTAACCCACAGCCACCTACCTATAGCACATTCCCAGCAGCACCAGTTCCTCTGCCTGCACCAGGCATGGAGGCCGTTTAAAACCGTTAGTGGACGTTCACTAAATGCTGATATATTTAAAAATCACCCTACCTAAGGCTGAGCCCTCACCCAGGGGCTGGCGTAGAGCCCGGCCACAGGCTTTGCCACAGCGTTTGGTGCCAGTGGCACCGTCACCAACGTCTTCACAGGCACCACACGCTCCGCTCCCCATGGTGCCTGGGGACTATCCCCTCTGCACCCCAAAACTGCACCTCCTGTTGTGCTGCTGCCACCCCCATCCAGCCACAGAGCCCTGGCGTGCTGGGCACCACCATTCCTAGCACCATCATTCCCAGTACAGCCCTGTCCCCACCTCCACACACACACCCTTGTGCCCCAGGCACCCAGCACCGTCCTGACCTGCCACCCTGTTTACGCAGCGTCTCAAACCCCACGCGCTCCCTCCTGCTGCGCTTCGGGCAACTCCCCACGGGCTCCCAGCTGCACCAGTAACCTAGTGAAACTGGGATATCCCTTTCCTCAAGTGCCAGTGTGAAGTTGCTGGCGAGGCTCCCACCCCCTGTATCCCTCCAGGTGGGATGGTGCCTTCCAAACCCTCCAGTGCTGACCCACATTCCAGGCTTTGCCACTGCACGCATCCTTCACGCCCAGAAATTGCACCTGACGGTGAAGGGGGAGGAGAACCCGCAGGTCACGTGTCCCCCCAAACCCACTGTTGAACCTGCAATGATGCTGAGAGTCCCAAGCTTGGGTTGAGCTCTCCTTCAAGCAGAGACACTCACTGCAGGGCTGGGACAAGATGCAATGGGGACAATGACACACACATTGTGGCTCATACCACTTAGCATCCCCACAATGCCCCCTGCTAGCACATAACCGGCCCCAAAGCCCTGCAGCTTTTGCCCAGCCTGCAAGAGAGGAACAAACCAGCCAAGCCCGGCACGGCACTGGGGTCACCTGAGGTGACTGCCAGACACCAGCCACTTTGGACTGGTTGGACCTGGAGGGGCAGGAGCTGTGGGAGGCTTTAAAGCAGTCCCTGCCTATCACCGGCACTTATACAGGTGGGTATCTAAGCACCAGGGCTAATCTGGGGATAAGAGCGGCTTTAGCAGCGATAGGGCAGAGATTACCACTGCAACCCGGGTGGCAGGGGCGCTGCGCTGGCAGTAGCGGCGCGGCAGGCAGGGCAAAGCGATCTGTGAGCGGCCGGCATCGCTCCCAACAGCTCCCCAGTCACAGCCGAGCCCAGTGTCAGGCTGGTGCTGGGGTACAGGAGACAGACGTGCTGCCCCGTGGCTGGGGACATGGTGCTTGTGATGAGCACCTGAAAAAAAAAAAAAGCAAAACCCACCTATAGTGCCTGGGGTTTTGCCTGGACAGGATTCCCCCTTCTCCTGCCCTGGGGAATCCTACCCAGCATTGCTCAGCGTGCTGCAATCCCCTCTGCTCCCAAAGCTCTGGCTCTTCTCTGCCCCCACGTTTCCCTGGCTGCCCCACATGCATAGGGTCCTTCATCATCCTCCCCATCAGCCTTCCGCACCCTCCTCTGACCCCAAGCAGGGTCAGGACAGGTGTTGTTGCTCTCTGCCAAACAAGGACAGCGGGAATGCAAAAAGCAAGGAGATCCCGCTTGGAAGGGGGGGTCCCTCAGCACTACCTGGGCTTGTTCTACCCAGCAAGCACCCTGCTCCCATGCAGCCAGGCAGGGTCCCGAGGGGAGGAGGCTGAGATCTGGGGAAGGTCCTCCTCTCTCTGCCTGCGTTTCTGGGTCCCTTCTTGGTGATGTTCTGCCCAAACCAATCACCTGGATCAGGAATGAAGCACAACGAGATTTCAGGGGCTGAGAAACAGCAAGGCCAGTCTGCGCAGGCAGCTGCGTCCGGGGGAGCGGGAGGAGGAAGGGAGGATCCCTCATTGTCCTTTCCAAAGGGAAAAGGGACAGTCCCCTGAATGGAAATGCCAGGCAGGGCAGGAAACACCTCCAGCCTCCTCGCTCCAGGCTGTGTCTGCCCCTGAAGAGCAGAGGACACCTGCACGCAGCACGAGTCCCCCCCGCGCTGCAGAAGCACAATCTGCAACAGCTTGCAAGGATTTGATGCATTTCACGTTCAACTGCAGGAGTGAGAGGATCCCCCGTCTGCTGCCCTGCAGAGAAACACCCCGATGCTGTGGGGAGGGGAATAGGAAGAGGAAAAAGGGCCATTCCTGCACTGAGCCCCCCGAGGTAGAGAGGGTGCAGGATGCCTGAGCTGGTGCTGAGCGAGGTGAGGCCAGGTGCACAGAAGACGAGCGTGGCCGCAGATGGTGGGTGCAGACAGGGAGAGATGGAAAGAGTGGGAAAGTGATGCCAAGAAGGGAAGCAACGAATGGAAAGAGATGAAAGGCAGCAGGGTCAGGAGTTAGCACAACAGAATTTAAGCAGCGGATATGGAGCTGGAGCACGCTGCAGAATGATGTTGGCTCACCAGAGCCTGGCCTGTGGCTGCACCCAAGGGACCAGCTGCACCCAGCCCTGGAGCGTGTGCTGAGTACCAGAGCAGCCACCTCTCTATCACCCCCAGATGAGCCTCCTCCTAAACAGACACCTACAGAGCAACATCTCAGCACCCAAACGCATGGCTCCAGCCTCCTGCCCCAGCGGGCAAAGCCACCGTCTCCTCCGGGAGCTGGGATCGGCTGCATTTGGCACCCAGCACACGCCGAGTAATTCAAGCTGCCCCTGGGAAGAGCAGCCTGTGGATTTAATACTCTGCAGAGCAGACGGGCATTTGCAAGGCCAGCTCCCTGGGATGCAGTGTATCCCCAGGGATGCTGAAGCAGGTAGTGGGATGAGGTTATGCAGCTGGTTTTCCCCCATGGGGAGGTGAGCAGGTCTTGGCTCTCTGCTTTTTTCTTTCCCCAGGAGATTGGGAAACACCCCCAGGTGCCCTGCAGCTCTCCAGAGCAGAAACGCTGCCCAAACAGAGTCAGCTGGTTTGGTCTTTCCTTTCATTTTTGGACAGTCCAGCCAGGGTCAAGTTTAAAAGCAATTTGTCACTTGGGAAATAACACCACTTCAGGCCTCCTCCCTCAAATAAACCTCAAAAGACATCATTTAGGCGAGCTTAATTTGGACAACTAAAAATAGCCGGCACCAGTCACACTGGAAAATGCAGGCTGTGGAGCTTCACACTTTCACAGCTCCAGCCGGACCACGGGGGTTTCTGGTGCCGAAAAGTGTCCCCCCAGCTCCACAGACATGTCCCTGGGTGATAAGCACAGTCCTGCTGCCACTGGGGAACCAGGTGGGCACAGCTGGACCCGTCCCTGGGACCACCAGCACCCTCTCCGATGAAAGTTTGAGGTCCCCGCACTTCCCAAGCGGGATGCGGTGACTCACAGCCACGTCTGCACCAGGGCACCCAGGAAAGATCAGTTGCCGCTTTCAGCTACTCCACCGCCAAGCCAAGTTTCTGGTCCCAGCTCCCTGCAGCTGATTCACCCCCGCTTCCCCCAGGCAAACGCAGTCAGGCCTCTCTGCCAGCTCTGCCCGCACACGGGATAAATCCCCTGCACTGAGTAATGTGTAGAGGCGGGTGGTGGTTACAGCTTTCCTCCTCTTCTGTAGCAGCGGGGCTGTCACAAGCGATGCAACCCTCCTGGGGCACAATTCAAGCCACGCTACAGCCTGGCTGCCCATCCCGCCGACAGCTTGGGCTCCTCCACTGCCAGCCTGGCATTGCCAGCACCACCAAACAGGCTCCAGTAGAGCCACAAATCCAGCTTGCCCTCATTTCCCCACAATCCCCCTCCCCACAACCATCTCTCCCCTCTTGCAACAGTCTCCCTGCTCCTTGCACCCATCAACCTCTGCTCTGCACACGCACCTCTCCCTGCTCCAGAGGCAGGAATAGTATTTAACTCAGGCTGATGCTGGAGCACGAGCTCCCTCTGAGCTGGGATCACCCCCAGCCCTGTCTCCATCACAGCAGCCACGCTGGATTCATGCTCCCAGCGCAGCCACGTGCCCACGGGAGAGCCCAGCGCCAGCAGAAAGCCCCTCTGGAGCGGGTGGTGCGGGGCTGGGAAGCCCGGGGAAGCTCGGCACGACGCGCAGCCGGCTGCCAGCTGCAGCGATATGTCACGGCACGGCTTTGTACGCAGCCGGCGCCCAGACGGCTCTCCCGGCACATGGGAGGCTGCTCAGGTACCACGCTGATCCCGGAGTCTCCCCCGGCGAACGAGACACCCCGTCCTGAATTTCACGGCCAGCAGGTCATGCCTGGAGCCGTCCTCCTTGCCTGGGATCCAGCTCAGCTCAGCCTGCAGAGCCAACAAGGTGGGGGCTTCAGAAAGAAGATGAGACGGGAAGACGCTCAAGGACCGAGCCATCTTCTCACTCACCCTCGTGTCCCTTCGCTGCCTGCGGCTGCGACAGCCCTTAAGATGGCACGAGCAAGAAAGCACCTTCCCCATCTCCCGTTCAAAAGCAACCACGAAGCCTGAGATCTGCCTGCAGCAGCCAAGCGCTCAAGCAACCTGGGGTTACTTTGAAGTAGCTGGTGAGAAGGTGGGAAGTGAGCTTAAGAGCCGTGAAGCTGTGCCACTAAACCTCCGGGGGGGGCTGAAGGGGAAGAGAGACAAAGCACCAGCCTTTCTGAGCAGAACAAAAGGCGAGAAGAGGAAAGCAGAGGACGTGCCACAAGGCTGGCCGGGGCTGCCGGCACCTCCCAGGCGACAGAGAGGTGGAGAAGGGACAGTAAAGCTCTAGCTGCCGCAGCAGGTCCTTAATTAGCATCTTGGGAACCGGCGCTGAAAAATCAGACACCTTCTGCCCGAAATCTGAGCCAGGACCTGAAAATCTGATCACTGGATCTGATGCTCAAAGAGCAAAGGTCACGTCAAGCCCCAGGCAGGCCCTGCAACCGCAGTGCAGGGCTGAGCTCCCCTGTGGTCCGGCTTCGCCCCCCACCTGCCCCCAGCCCCCCCAGTGGGAGCAGAGGCAGCACCGCAATGGTCAGTGGCTTATTTTTAGCCTGGGGAAGGCCGGAGGCCATGAGCAGCCCGCCCGGCTCTCGCCCTTGGCACTGGGCTCGCTGCTTTTACTGCTGCCACTGCTGAAACGAGTGCCTCGGGCCTCAGCCCAGCCCTGCTGCCCCCCAGGCTCTGCAGAGCTGGATTCAGCCCCCGGCTGGCACCACTGCCCAATCCCTCCCCTGGCACGAATCCTTCCTCTGCCCAGGCAGGAGGAGGAGGATGCTGGGATTAGCCCAGGAGCCCACAGCAGACAGATCCGGCTTATTTATGGCTCCCTAACGGACCGCGGCGAGTGAGGCAGGGCTGACCTTTCTGCGCCGGAGACAAAGAGGAGATGTCAGCGGCGGTGGAGGAGTCGCAGGATCAGTGTGGAGCCTTTTCCCTCCAGCCAGGACGGAGCAGGAGGCCAGACCCACGCAGGGGGCTCGGGAATGGGGAGCTGGAGCTGGCGGGGGCCACGGGAAGCAAAGCGCACTGGGATCCCAGCCTGGGAAAAGGAGGGATCGGATTCCTCCCTCCCCGTCCCTGCCGGACAAACTCTTCCGGGTAGGGACTCCTACGTGCTGCACTGCCCAGCGGCTCGCCGCTCCCCGCTGCTTTAGCGGGGGGAAAATACAGAGGTACTGCATAAAATCATAGGAGAGGGGGATGGAGACTTGCCCCCAGCACCCCAGCAGCACTGGGCTCCTTTGGCCCTCGGAGCCTCAGCTCAGCCCAGCTGCCGACTCATCCCTGCCATGGAAGCGTAGAAGGAAAAGTTTCCCCGTCAGCACAAAATGCAGACAACTGGCCAAACCTTCGACTTGGCTTCTGCCGCCCTGGGGAGGACTCCCCACCCTGGGGACCCACCGTGGCCCAGCTCAGGCGCCCACGATAGGCAAAGGGTGCAGGGGACTGCGTTAGGGAACCGCTCTGTCCCCATGGACTCACCACAGGGTTTATTTACCAAGACAAGGAGCTCTCCTGAGCCAGCCCTTGGCACTGCCCAATGGGATGATCCTTCCTACATCCCTTTCCTTGCTCCGAAGTGAATTACTTACAGGATTTTGGCAGAGGACCACATGTGGGGCAGCAACAGACACACGGTGCCCCTTCCCCAGCGGCTCCCGGTCCACAGGACTGGATGCCAAGATGTAGAAGCTCCCGAGAAGCCAGCACAGGAGCACTCAGCATCCCCACCTCACACCCATACCGGTGTCCCCATGTCCCTCTCCATCTACCAGCGCAGCGGTGTCCTGTCTGCACTTGAAGGAACCAGACAAGGTGGTGCAAGCAGAGAAATACTCCCGGCCAGGACCCCCCAACCCCAATTCCTGACCCCCACCCAGGGGAATGTGGCTGTGTATCAACTTCCCATGTTTCAATCCAAGACCCCTCCCAGAAGCTCACAAATGCAGGAGGACACAGACCTCATCTGTTACTCACAGAGAGCTCTCCCAGGATCTAAGTCGCTTAATTAGTGCTTTAAAAGAGTCACCATCCAGGTGGGTGACACACCAGCGGGTTGTCATGTGCTCCGCACGTCTACAGCATTTGTTTTCTTCCTTTCTCTACCAAGGTTTAGCTTGCCTTCTTTTTTTTTTTCCCTTTCCTTTTTTCTAATGAACAAATAGAGGGGCAGGTTTTATAAGTCCATGGAAACTCTATTATCCCTCTGCATTAAAGCCAAAAGCAACTAATTAAAACATCAAAGTCAGATGTTTCATTAGTTTGGCCTCAGAAAGCGCTGGCAAGAGGTGTCAGGGAACGTGGCTCCCACGGCCAGCTGCACCAAGGGACCCCAAGGCTGGATCTGCACCTTGAAACGTGGTCTCTGTCCCAGTGCCACTGGGAAACCTAGCAGGGTGCTCTGGGCCAGCCACTGCTAGGCAGAGGGGAGGGTGCTGTCACCCACCTGTCCCTCTCCTCCAGATGGTCAAAGCTCAGCACAGGAGGCCTTTGCGTACATTGATGTTGAGAGAAGGGAGAGCTGCTCAGCAAAGATGTTTCCACCAGGAGGATCTCCATCACCAGCACCACAAGACGGGTCCTTATCCCCCCCACCAAGGGGCAGCACAAGGGCAAGAGGGACAGATTCAAATTCCCAGCTCACCCACACCAATTTTCCCTTCCACAGGCTGGTTCTCCACTTGCACAACAGAATGGACATTGTCACCTCCATCCATCCATCCATCCATCCATCCATCCATCCCTGACCAGGAGGGCTCCAGGCAGCCAACAGCCATCATCCCTCACCCTTCCTGGATCCACTCCCAGAAGCCCCCAACAAGACAGAAGAGCTGGGGAACCCAAGAGGAGGTATCACCTCTTTGTGCTGCAGCAGCCACCTCCCCATCTAAGGATCTTCATCCCACTGCCCGATCACACTGAGCATCGCCTGGGTTCCTGCTCCCCCAGCCTGGCTCCTGCCGCAGCAAGCGCACACCCGGTACAGCTACACCCGG
>JANIJG010019167.1:35001-65601 GCA_024611175.1 Megaceryle torquata
CCGTGCCGAGCCCAGCCGAGGAAGGCTCGCCCCAGCCCGCCGGGGGAGGGGCTCTCTTAAGGTGGCGGCCCGCCCCGTCGGCTGCTTAAGGGGGACGGGAGGCAACGGGAGGGGTCCGTACCCCTCACGGGTAGAACCGGGTGTGCACCCCCAGGCAGTGTCGGGCACCCCCGGGCAGTGTGGGGGCCCCGCGGGCAGGACCCTACGTGCAACCTCAGGCGCTGTGGGGACCCCCTTTACCTGCACCCTCAGCCAGCATGGGACCCTGCCCGTGACACCGAAGTGTGTGCCCCCCTGGGCACTGTGAGTACGTCCCCATGGCGGTGAGATGCATGTACCCCCAAGTAGCAGGGACACCCCCACTCCCTGGGCAGTGTAAGTAGCCCAAAAAGCCAGGGCGTCCTCATACAGAAAGCCCCCCTCGCTCCGGGTGCGGGAAAGGTGGATCTCTGGAGCATCATAAATGGTGGATAAATTGGGGTTCCCCATGGGCGCTGCGGGTCTGGGGCTCCCCGTGGGCGCTGCAGCTGATTACCAGGGGCTGGCGTGCGCCCACTGGAGCGTGCCCAGCCCTGCAAACCATGCCACACTCTTCTGACATCCCCTGAGAGCCGCTGTCCCCTGGGGTGACGGCATCACTTGGGAGGGACACGCACACCGTGAGAGCTGCACAGAGGGTTGAGCATAAACTGCCCCTTGGCCCAGGCGGATCCAACTTTTGATTTTAGGAGCAAGCAGGAGAAAAATCTTCTTTGAGAGGTGCCCGAAGCGTGTGAAGCGCTGAGGTTGTGCTGGAAGCGCCGCGTGGCCTCGGTGCAGCAGCACTGGGTGCAGGCAACCTTAAATCAGCGTTAATCCTGCTGCAGCCCCACGTTTGGGCACGCAACCCGGTTCAAGTTAAACCAGTGGAACATCTGTGCACGCACAAGTCCTAATTAGTGCTCGTAACGTTTTTTTTCCCCCCCTCGAGGGCCTGCACCTCGATAATTTTACATTCCTGAGCAGTCCCAGGGAGACGTGGTGCTGCGGCAGGCGGGTTACAGCGGGCGAGCCGAGTCCTGCCGCTGAGCCCCCGGCAAACGCTTTGGGTCTTTTGCCGGGCCCTTTGCAGGGCCCTTTGCTGGGAATTCCTCCCCGGGCTTGCAAAGCCGCTACCCAAAATGTGGGCTGGTAAAGTCGCTTCTATTCGGCCCCGTGGAGGGGACCTGCCCGCTCGCGTGAGCTGATGGCAAGGCCACTTCGGCACACGGGAGGGTATCTGAAGTAAAGTCAATGACTTCAGAGCTGCCGGTGTTGGATGTAATAAAGCCCCTGCCTCTTCTCAGTAGTTTGCAGCAGAGAAGGCGTCAACCTGCCCCTGTGCTCTGCAGCAGAAGGGAGGAAAGAGGCCTGGGCTGCTAACTCCTTGCTCACGGGCAGTGGCGGGGTCCTTGGCTTTTTCCTGGGGAGTGAAACAGGGTTGTTCCTTCCTAGTGTAAAAGACTCCAGAGATGGAGACTCTCGTGACAAAAGCAAACTGCCTATCTCAAAAAACAAGCTCAGGCATCTTCTAGTTCTTGGCTCCACAGCTCACCCACTGTAGAAAGTGGGATTAAACATGTGGCTTTTAGCTGGTGCCTGGCTCCCCCTCTACCAAAATAAAAAGCAGACGGCACCAACCACATCGGGTCTAGGTGATGGCTGAAGGAGCTTGCAAAATAGATGGTGGTGCAGACGCAGCCAGTGCTTCCAGTGGGCTGGGAGGCAGAACTGCTATGGAGACATAATGGCCTTTTAAAACAGGTTTTCTGAGCTTGGAAGGAATCTCTGACCATCTGGATTTGGACTCCTGAAAGGAAACCAGCCTTCCTGCCTCGGGGAACCTGTTGTTAACAGGGCAATTCGCAGCTCTCAGAAATGCCGAGAATTTGCAGCTTCCTTGGACTTGGGCTGAAATGGGGAAAGGCAGATTTTACAGCCTGGGCACTTGCTGTTGAAGGAACTTGCCAAAATCGGTTTGAATAAACGTGCTTCCCATCCAGTGGCAGCCTGCAATTACAGAGCTGGTACTTAGCAGCTCCTGCCTGGTGTGTTTCCATTACAGTCAGAGCAACCATAAACACAGGCTCAAAGCCCCTTCCATTTTACAGTTAAGGAAAAACACATGGAGGAAAAGTCAAAAGCCTGGCTGGAGCCGGAGCAGGAGCCGGACCATCACCTCAGAGTGAGCAGCTGGTCCCTGCTCGCGCCAGCGTGTCCCCACACACTGCAGAGAAGTGGGGCAGAGCAAGTGGAAAGGTCCTTCATGGACTATTTTGCTGGTAAGGCTGGTGCTGATCTAAACCCCCTCTGAAGACTCTGCCCCTGCTTCCCAGCATCGGGTCCTGGTGCCACCCCTCCTGCTCCATCCCATTCATCACAGAGACACCCACTCTCCCCGTCCTGCTGTTGGGGGACATGGGGGATTGACATCCCAAGGAGGTGACAGGGGTGTCCCCACACGGCTTTTCCAGGGCACAGATGATGCTCTACATTCTCACACCTGGAAGAGGAGGGAGAAGGAAGGAAGGAAACCTTGAGCCAGCCAAGCCCCCCACTCGGCCAGCCCCCAGGTGTGGGAAGGATCCTCCCAAGATTAGCCAGGGCTCCAGCTGCTGCAGCCACGGGGGTGGCAGTGGGGACAGGCTGCTCCTGCTTTGGCTCTTGGCAGGCGCTCACCGAAGAGCTCCAAGGAACGCACTGGGTCCCGCTTACAGTGCTGCTCCACCGCTTTGTGCTTGTGCCTTTGGCCTCTTGCTCACCTCGGATGAGTCTGGATAGCCATTTGTTGCCTTCTACTGGCCAAGAATGAGCTCTGGGCCAGCTCCGTGGCCAGCACGGGGCTGCAGGGAGCACATCAGCTTCATGGCAGGGAGACGTCCCACTCCGAGCTCTGGCCACGGGTGGGATTCAGGGACTGGTGGTCCTCACTCCTCTCCCCTTTTTGCCAACACGTTGCCAGTTGCACAAAGGCAGGGAGAGGAACAGGAGCCGCCCCAGCCCAGGAAGCATCTTCCTCCCCCACCTCTCCTTAGACAATTTCTGCTGCTTCAGAAGAGGAGCAAAGGCTCCTGCAGTGACCAGCAGCATCAGAGCCCACGATCAGGGACCTAAACCCCCCAGGGAGCCCTGCTGTGATGGGAACCTCGGGTCTTACCCATATTTTGGCACCTTTTCTCTTCTCCAAATGCTTTTCTGCTGGGTGCTCTGTAAGCAAACCAGACAGCGGTCCCTGGCCTGAGCAGTGTCTGGCCTAAAAGAGACCAGCAGCAACAAAAAAATCATCAAATCATAGAATCATTTAGATTGGAAAAGACCTAAATAAATAACCTTAAAATAGAAAAGCTGTGTCCACCAGGCTCTTCTGTAGAAATCACACTTAACTGATGATTTCCCTTTAAAACCAGTATGAAACTTCATAATAATTTGCCTTTAATGTCTCCCAGGCTGGGAACTTGTAGGTGGAGTTTTAGCCCAAAATGAATTGAATCAACCAAGTTGTATCAGCCAAGTTACAAACCCATCAAAACCCGAGGCCAGATCCTGATCTCATCCCCGTGGGTATAAATCCAATGTTGCTCCGCTGGAATCAACGGGGAAGATTTTTGTCACGGTGCCGGATAGCGGAGCGCAGGATTGGACCCCCAGGGTTTCTCATGGAAACACTGACTGACTCTTAAGCACAAGGCAGAGTCGGGCGTCTGTAAAATCTCTCTCTCCATTCAAGGGCTAAATATAGGGAGAGAGAGCGCCAGCAATTTGATTTTCAGCACTCAGGGATAAATAAACCCCCGCTCGCTGCTGCAGGAGGGGCTTTGTTGGAAATGCCAGGGGCTGACAGGGGGTCCCCCTGCTCCGAGGTGCCCTCCCGTGGAGCAGGGCAGGGGGGCTGAGGTGGTCCCAGGTGATGCCCACAGCCGTGCGGGGCTTGTGCAAAAGGGGCTTGGGGTCTTTTTTTTTTTCTGCCTTTTCTTCCCTTTTTCTTTCTCCCTGCTCAGCCCTGAGAGCTGTGGAGCTTCAGCGCCCACAGATGCCTGTTTGCAAGGCTCAGACTCATGCTCGGAGCAAGCGCAGCCTGCGTGCTGCTGGTGGGAAGGGTCCCAGCACGGCCACACCAATTCCCCCTTCTGCTTCTTGCCTCGCTTGGTTCTGGGCTTTCCTCCTTGCCCCAAAGCAACTCCCCATGGCTTTGCAGCCCCAGAAAAATCCCACAGCCATGGGATTGCTAATAAACCCATCACCATGCTATTGCTAATGAACCTCTCCTAGACTGTTCCTGCTCTCCATTACTCTAGCAGCCCTGTTAATTGCTAATTAAGCAGCTACTTCACTGGGGAAAGGGGCTGGAAATAAAAAGCAAAACAGAAGAGGAGGGATTTGGGCCCAGTTTTGCTTTATGGGTGTAATTAGGAGGCAAAATTGTTCACTCACCTAAGGAATTCATCCCCAAACCGCCTGTGAGCTGACAGCCACGCTGTGTTTTCCCTGGGTGCCCTGTGACTGACAGCGCTTTTCCTTTCCCCACCCCTACACATTCCCATTTGGAGCTGGAGCCACGACAGGCTCTAAATCTATTAAGTGCCTGTTATTAAACCCCTAATATTTGCAACAGCTGAGGAAGAGCCTCTGATCTGCTTCTTCCCAAGTGCCCGTGGGCAGGGTGAGGGGGAATGGTGTGTCACAGGGACGTGACAAAGCCTCACCAGGGCTGCTGGCACGGTGGAGCTCCTTCCTTCTCCACGAAACACCCCACCAGAGCACGCTGTGGTTAGGGCAATGCACATGGCCCCCCCTTGAGATCTGGGGGATCCCCTGGTCCCCTTCTGAGGAAGTCAAGAGGGAAATAGCTACATCCTCAGCTCCATCTCAAAATGAACATTTTCCCTCCAGTTCTGACCTCGTTTCATTCCTCACATCAAGGAGGAACCTTGTACTTGGTGTTTGCATCACGGTAACAGCTCCGGGACCTTAGTGGGACTGAGGAAAGTCCCTGCTGCCAGGAGTGACAACGCGGTGGGTAGTGCTGAAAGAGAGGAGAGAGAAGTGACAGCGCGGGAGAGCCGCTCTCCCATCACTCACAAGCTGTCAGGCCGGGAGCTGGGGAGGCGGAGGAGCTCCCGAGTCCTACTTTGGTGCCTTTCTTCCGGAGACGAAGTGGAAAAGCCAGGCGGGTGCCGGACGCCAATCCCCCAGGACTGGAGATGCCAGTAGTCCCAGCCTGGGTGCTGTGGTACCCAGCATGGCGATGCTGCAGAGCCCACACACGGCTGTGGTACCGGGATGCAGGACAGCACAGCAGACACAGGGTTAACCCCATCAGGTCCCTTTCGAGGGGGCGTTTGTGCCCTCTTGCTGCCCCTCCATAATGCTGTGGGGTTGGGAGCAGCCCTCCACGGGGAAGTTACTTCCCTCCAGCCTGGCTCACTCCACTGCTCCCCAAAACCTGCTTTTGGAGCCCAAAGCACTGGTGAGAGCCCAGGGAGAGCAGCCACAGGTCACTGTGCTGCATGTGGAGCCTGGGCAGGGCTGGCACCGCCCCAGCAAAGCCACCCTGAGCCTGCAGACGTTCTCCTCCTCCACTCCCATGTGCTTCACTGCACGAAGTCAGGCTCCAGCACACTTGCACATTTCCCAGAAAGGTTAAGCCTCCCCTAAACCTGCATTAAAGTTGCTTGTTGGGCCCTTGAGTAATATAATTAAGAGGCATCGCTGGTATTTTGCTGGTGTCAATGGCGCAGGGCAAAGCTGGGGTGAGCTCAGCCTCTGCAAGTACCCTCTGCAAGAAGCGGTGAGGGTGGGTTGGAAAAGTAGGAGATGAAAAGGCGACCTCTTCCTGAACTGGAGAAAGAAGAAGAGAAAAACCATAAACACCGTCAACCGTGTCCGCAGGAAAACAAAAAGAAATGACTATTTTATTTGAATAATAACCATCAATAATACATCGCTAAGAAGCTGCAGATGACTGCAATTAAAAAAAGCATTGCATTCCCTGAGCAAAATCTAAATTATTCCTCACAGCTTCTCCGCTCGCTGAGTTATATTAAAATGAAGCGGCTCCTGGTGCGGCATGGCTCTGCAGAGCTGGGGAGCCCGGGTGGAAGGCAGAGAAGAAGAAAAAAAGCGAGGAGAAAGAAGAAGAGCCCTAATGTAGGGGGTTATAAATATTTTACAGCCGAGGAGGAGTGGGGAGCCACGGATATAGATGCGATAGCGGGCGTCCGTGGTGGGAGGGAGGAATTAATCACATACATGGAGGAGAAAGTTTTCTCAAGGAGCACATGCCCACACCCACGGCCAAAACAGCTCTAGAGGGTCCCTGGGCGCTGGGAACAGTCGGGGTGCAAATGTGACTTGGTGGTGATGACCTACCTCTGCCAGGTGCCGCTGGTCCGGGACAGGTGCCATCAATCCCTTGGAGAACACGGAGTGCAAATATTTACTGGGAAAACCCCAAGAAACCCCAGAGGTGGGGCTGGAAATGCTCCCTGTGCCAGGGCCATGCTTCACAGCCCAGGTGTCATGTGGGGTCCTGCCTCCTGTGGCCCCAGGAATCATAGAATCACAGACTGGTTTGTGTCGGACTGGACAGGCTCTCTGCTGAGGGTGCTGCTCTGGGGGCTCGGGGTCAAGCTGCCTCTACACCAGGGCTGCGGGGTGGGGGTGACCTGTGACTGGACGAGTCACACAGCCACGTTGCACCCTAAAAGCTCTTCTCCCAGCTGCCAGTGGGCAGGATCCTGGTGCAGAAGAGACCTGGAGCAGGATTACATCACTGCACCTTGCCCCTTGACATTCATGCTGAGTAAACCCCCCCATCGCTAACCAGCCACCAGCTCCGTTATTCAAAGAGGACCAAACAGGCCCTGGTGCTGGGCTTGCTGTACCTTGTCCTCTCCCTCACCTCCTGCTCCTCTGCCCCTGCCCTTCATCACCCTGTTGGGAAGGGATCAGGGAATCAGCCCTCCAGCAAATGTCACCCTCTGTGGGGACAGCAAACCTGTCACCCTCCATGGGGACAGCAAACCCGCTGTCACCCTGGCTGAGAGCAAACACTCGCTTTGAAGCAGCCTCATCTCCCCAGGAGAACATCAGCAGAGCCAGAGCCGAGTGAGGTCAAGGCCGTTTGTGCAGCTGGAGCTGTTCCCCACCCTCCACAAACTGCTCCATCGTGGAGCTGACCGAAGCCAGCGTGGGAGGCTGCAGCTTCTCCGGAACTGCAGACTGTGGCAGGACCAGGGGAATCCTCCCGAGGCCAAAATATTTTCTCCTTCCCTTGCAGCCCTCAGCTACTGCTTCCCAGCCAGCCCAGGTGCTTTGCAGCAGAGGGGACACCCCATCCCTCTGCCTCCTTCCTCTGCAGGCTGAGCAGAAGGACAATGCTGCAGGCAGCATGGGACCCCTGTTCCCAGCTCCAAACCTGGTTTCCAGCTGCCGTGTTATCTGTCTCAACGAGGTCCTGGGTGTGACAAGTGCTGCTTGGGGCCACTGGCCCAGCCATCTCTCCTCCCATATCTCCATCCACACTGACTGGGAAAGCTCAGTGGCACCTGCTGGGAGGCTCCGCAGGTATTAAACCCTCTGTGCCTAAGAGGGCCTCTTTAAAAATTAAAGCCTCAGTGAGAAAGAAATGAGTCATGACAGGGAGAGATGAAGCTCACAGCATCTGCAAATCGGTGAAGAAAGGAGAGCCAGGAGCAGGGCCAGGGCTGGCTGGAGCTGTGATCATCTCTGATGCACTGGGTGAAAGGATGGAGATGAAATGGAAAGCAGCCAAGGCATGGGACACCTGACGGAGCATGCCAGGGGAGCTGGACATTTGGGTGACAGCCACTGTATGGGTCATGGCACCTTCCCTCACCCTGCCTCATGCATCCCCATCAAGCTGAGAGCAGGACTTTTCTCTACAGCCCTGCAGACATCAAGCCCTGGCTCGGCTCTTGTCCAGCCACACCAGACTTGGCAAGACAGATCCCTGCCTCGTCTGGAAAGGTGCTGGGGGCCTCCCTCTCACCAGTCGTGTAAGGCACCGACCCAACACAGCACCCGCGATGGTCAGGCACTAAATGCCACGCTGGAATCTTGACCAGCCATCCTCACCAGCTGCTGAGCTCCATCCCCAGGCACCTGTGTGAGTCAGCAGTGTGGTCGGGGCGGCACCCCGGCTGTAACACCAGAGTCCCCAGAGCCATGAAGATGCCAAAGGTTCTGCTGCCCCCAAACCAGGACCAACCTCCTGGCCACCAACGCTTTCCACTGTGCGAGACCCCGCACAGTGCGGCCCCAGCGCACAGCACAGTGGAATTACCTCAAATCCTGAATGCCCCCCAACCTAACACTGCAGTGCCCGATACCGACATGCGAGCTGGAATAGCTTGTGCTGCAAATATGGCACAGATGTATCTCTTCTGCAAGACGGGCATGTGTCTCACATCAGCAGTGACGCCAGCAACTTATTTCCCCGCTGACTGCTGAGACGGCTGATCCGCGCCTCAGCCGTGACGTGTGAATCTGCCCTTGATTTCCAATGGCACCAATATGTTTTCTTCCTTCCTTTTTTCTTTTTTCTCTGCCAGTCCCAGTTTACTCCATATAGGACATGACAGTGATAAAGCACCCCGAGCGATGCTGGGAGGCCCAAAGGCTGGCACATCCCAGGCTCCCGAGGAGCAATTAGCTAAGGGAGGCCAAGGGCTGGGCTGGCCTCACCAGCCAGCGGTGTCCCTGGCAGCTCACGGTGAACCCGGGTCAGGCACGACACATCACATCCATAAAGGCTGGGCATGGATGAGACTGGAGCAGAACTCCCAACTGAAAAAAAAAAAAAGCTTTCACTTTGGCAAAGGAAGCCAATGGGGTGTCTGAACATCCCTCCCTAAGCCCGAGCACACGGCTGCACCCCAGCCGAGGGGATAGTGCAGCAGGCAGGGCAGGGGATGCAGCTGCTGCATCTCTGCAGCCCCGGGATGCTGTGTATTTAAGGGCACATATACCCCGGGCAGGTGTTCAAAGGCAGGGACACGAGCCCGCAGCCAGGACACTTTGTGCTCGGCTGACTGGTGCAGGCGCTGCCAGGGCTGCGTGCTGTGTGGTCTGGCAGCCGCGGAGCTCTGCACACGTATTTGTAAATACACTAAGCCCCGTGTTTGTGGAGGAAGGCGCAAGCCAAGCTCTTGCAATTGTCCACACGGGAGCGTAACCTTTGGGGAGCGGAGCCTTTGCGCTCTAGACCGAGCCCAACAGCAATTATTCTGCTCTGCCGAGCTGGAAATCGGCTGCAGATACCATCACCCAGGCATCGGGTCTGAAGAACAGACGCTCTCTCTCCTTTCAGCCATTAGCTGTGGGCAGAGAGCAGACGGGGAGGAGGAGAAGGACTGATGAGGTCCCTCGGGTCCATCATGGTGGCAGGCGTGGGCTTGACTCTCCCTACGCAAACCCTGTGCAAGGAGGGAACAAGGCAAGGGGATGTCTGCAGCAGGGAGAGGAGGCAAAGACACCTACGTGCCACCGAGAAAGGTCTGGGAAGGCTCGAGCCCTCCAGACCCACTGGACTCACAGCCTCATCACTTAACCTTTGTCCTGGTCCCCATCTGACTAAAATATCCTTCCTTCAGCTCATCCTGCCCTCCTGCTTCCATCCCTGCCCACTGCTGACATGAACAAGGACTGGGAAAGTGGCTTCCAACCCAAATCCTACAGCAAACCGAGAGGAGAGAAAGCAGTCGCAGGACCAAGATGATTCCCTCTGGCCACTCAGGAGATCAGCGTCCCGCTTTTGGACAGATCAGATGCTTTTTGTCATTCATTATCAGTTGACGGACGGCACTGCGGCGTTGGGCAGCGGAGCGGAGGACGCAGCGCAGCCTGGGCGGTAGCGTCATTCGGGAGATGCCTTTAAAGGAAAGGGCTCAGCGGCAGCTGGAGAGGCCCCAGGAGTGGGCAGCTCGATCTGCCCGCGATGACTAACTCGCTCCTCACGCACCCTCTGCTCTGGGGACCGTGGCAGGAACCGCTGTCAGAAAGCAGAAGCTGGTTCCTTCCTTCTTTCTCCCCACTAAGATTTTCCAGTGACCGGTCGTTTTGCAGCGCTAACAGAAACTTGCCCAGTCTCCGACCGTTTCTTCTCTGAGGTATTTGTTTGGGATGTTTTGGTTCTTTGTTCCATCTGTCTCTTAGCATCGTCTGTCCTGAACTGACTGCCCTCAGAGGATGAGAATCATCTCTGGCACTGCACTGTTGCCTCTGAGCAGAGGACTCTCTTGGTTTTGCTCTGAGCAATCCCTGGGATTTGTTAGGGTGAGCCAGGAGCAGCAGCACGAGCTGTAGAGGAAGAGAAGCTGCCACCTGAGGGGACAGGCAGCTCAGCATCGCAGCCTGAAGCACCCACACATCTGACAGGGTCAGACCTGTTACCCCACCAGGTAATAGTCTGATAACACAGCAGAAAATTCACTCAAGCACATTCTGGGAGTCTAAAAAGCATCTGGAAAAGCTTCACACCCAGGTGCCAGGATTCCCTGACAGAGCTGGGCACCCTGCAGCTCCCAGCCACCTTCACACCTTCTCCTCTGGCAGCAGCAGATCCCTCAGCCAGGCTGGATCCAGCCCAGCTTCTTGGCCAACACCACCAGCACGAACCGCAGCGGCACCTCAGCTCCGCGACTCACCCAGTCCACTTCCTCCAGCGCACTAACTCAGCTCCTCAGTTATTCATTAAAAAGCCCCACAGACTGTAATCCCCAGTCCACGCTCAAGTAGAGGCAAACAACAGCCAAAGAGCTCTCCTAGTACTCATTCCCTAAATCTGTTCCTAATTAGGAGTGGACTTAGCCCTGCAATTAATCGCTGGAGTCACTCATTAGATATCACAGATGATCTGTTTGGAAAAGGAGGCAGCAGAGCAACTAAATCAGTTCTTAAGGAATTTAGAACCCTGGTAATGCCTCAGTACCTGGCCAGGGGACAACGGAAGCTGGAGGTTTCCAGCAGAAAGCTCCTGGCTTTGGGACAAGTAGGGTTTGAAGTTTTTTGCGTGACTCTGGAAGAGCTGCAGAGACGATGCTCAGGATGCTGCCAGCCCCAGGGGCTGTCACTGCAGACTGAGGAGCTGCTGGAGGAGCTGCACCCAGCATGACGCAGAGCCAGTGTCCCGACTTACCCCAGCCCCGTGTCCCAGGCTGCCTGCTTCTCATCACCACATCCAAGCCCCGAGGGGAGCTGGGACTCAAACAGTCCTTCCGAAGCAATTACTCTGCTCTAGCAGAGTAATTGACTCATCTTCAGGTATCAGCAAGGCTTGGGGAGCATACTTGGGCCACACAGGGCTAGTGATGGGGTGTGGGAACCCCACTTTCTCCCAGGGTTTTCCCTGGGAAATGAACCGGGTCAGCTCACATAAGGACCAGGAGTGTCCCCTGTTGTGTGGCATCACTGGCTTCACAGGAGACAGCAGTGACACAGACAGGAGAGCACAAGCCCTCTCCTAACCCTCTCCTTACACTGGGTTAAGGTGTTCCGTGCCTTAGTTTCCCCAGCTCCCAGCACTGCAGGGTGCAGAAGGCACGGGATGCCTGTTGGCTGCAGTCACCGCTGAAAGCACTGGGTGCTATTATTAGCTTTAAGGGAAGTGAAAGTGTTTCTCTGCCTCAGCATTTATTTTTCCCTCCAAATATAATCTGCAGGGAAACAAGTTCACCCCCTAAATGCAGACCCACCCAGGAACTCACCAGCCCGCAGGTGGAAAAGCTGCAGGGCCAGTGGCCAGGGAGCAGCAGGTCAAGACTGCCAGGAGACCGAGGCTGCAGCTGTTTTTTCAGCAGTTTTACCAGAATCGGGCTGGTTTGGTGATACACGAGCCCTGTGCTCCCTCCATCACTGCCAGCTCACCGTGAGGGGCTACTTTGCTACTGAAGCAGCTCCATAATTTCTCAGATGAAGATGCTTAGGAAAAACCTGCGTTAAGTGACGGAGTTGAGCTACATTCCGGGATAACGGCTGGTGAAATTACATAAAAAAAATACGGAGCAAAGCAAATCCTTGAAGGTAGATGAATGTAAACAGCAGGAGAAACTGGGACGCAACTTCTAAGCGGGAATGGCTGTTTATTGCTGGTTGACAGGGGAAGCTGAGGTGACTCATGCTGGGGACATCTGACTGGTTCCAGCTTTCCTGGGGACTGGTTTGACTCAAGGCTGATGACCTGGTGATGGGCTCTGTGACAAGGACCTGGTGGCTCTTGGCCCTGCTTTTAGTGGGGACAGATTTCCACATAAGGCAGCAGCTCCAAGCCCTGCCAGCCTCACAAATCTGCATTTCCCCCAGCAGCTCAACGCCACAGAATCCTAGAACACACTTTCCAGCCACCATGAGCCAGGATGGGGCCGAGCCGATCGCCCAGGGGCAGATGAGCTCTGCACTCCATCACCGAGTCCTTAGGGGAGCTCCAGAGGAAGGTTATTTGCTGCTTCTGTCTGGCAGCTGGTGAGGCAGCTGACAACGGTGAGGATACCCTGGAAAAAAGAGCACTGGGACAGGGAAGCAGCATCCCCTAAACATCCCCTTTCAGGCCTGACCCAGCACCTGGGTGGGTGGATGAGATGGATAAATAGGTGCTGCAAGGAACAAATAATGCAGAAGGTTTGTGCATGAGACAGAATTGGGCAGAGTGATGGATGGGGAAGGACAGAGAGACAAGTTCATGGCCAGACAGACCAGCTGTGTGGCCAGAGAGGCAGCGGGACAAGGATGCCCTGAGGATGGAGGTGCAAGGTGCGCTTGTGCTACCTCTGGAGCAGAGCCACCTAATGAAAGATAATAATGAATTATGATAATGGATAAGCATTGCAGCTCTGCCAGGCTTGAAGGGGCTGAGGGAGTGAGGTCTGCTGCAGCCCTGCCAGCCCACTGCCTTCCCTGGCCCCGAGGCCACCAGGCCATTAACCTGCTTTTCCACCAGTGGCTGCCGGCCACGTCAGCCAACTTTTAATTAGACCCAGCACTTCCGAGCATCCCCTGCGGCCCGTTTGGGAAGATCCGGGGGCTGGCAGAGCCCAGAGTCTGCACCTGAGCAAAGGCAGCACTCAGGACTAGGTCTCCAGTGGGGAGCTCCGTCCTCTGCCTGCCACTTGTGCACCCCTAAACCTGCCCTCAAAGGACATCCTCTCAACTGCTGCCTTCCCAGTTTGAGCTTCTGAGCATTTACTGCTCCCCTTGCCCCGAGCTGGGCTGGTGCCATGACCCGCTGCTGGCTGTCAGAAGAGACAAGCTGTGAGGAAATCTGGTGTGTCTCCCAGAGCCCTGTGATTATGGGGATTTCTCTTTCCTTTTCTTTATTTTAATTTGCAGCCTCTGTGGTTGCAGAGCTGTGCTCCTCCCAGGAGCAGCAGGTCCCTGGGAGAGTAGGGGGAGGCCTCCACCCTTCCAAGGCATGGACCCTGATGATAGAGAGCATCCATCCCTCAACACCCCCTGCAAACAGGACCCCTCCAGCTATTTTCTGTGGTGCCCAGCCCCACACACCTCTCGGGGGAACTTGGCAGCGGGTGCCTGCTCCTCACCGCCTAATCCTGCTCCCAGCCACCGGCCAAGGGCTGACTGGAATAAACACAGCCACGAGCCCGCGCCTTGCAACATGCCTTTCCATAAGGGGAGCGAACCTGCCGGCACCACGCGCTCTCTCCAGCCTCGCTTCCAGCCTGGAGGGTCACCAAGGGCCACCGGGTGCTCCTGCAGAGCCTGAAGCCCAGCAGCTGCTGGGCAACCCCTGCAGGATGGGGGTCCACCCACAGCCCTTGTCCTTCCAACCCACCCACAGCCCCTCCCAGCAGCACATCACCGTTGCTCATCAAGCCTTGAATCTGTCAGCAAACACTGACCTGCTGGTCACAGCCTTATGTGAGCTGAATGCAAAACAGCCATTAAATAAATTAGCTAATAAGAGTGTTAATTAGAGATGAGAAGGCTCTGGGAGAGCAGGTGGGAGGGAGAGGAGCTGGCTGACCTGTACAACCCCAGCAGAAGGGCAGCCCTGTCTGGGGGACCTCCCCGTGGGCTGCTCTCACTGCAGTGGGGCCATGGAGGGGACATGCTGGGGACACAGGTGCCATCTCACCCACCAGCAGGGACATCCCCGCAAAGACAGTGTTCAGAGCATCACTTCCAATATCCGTCTGTTTTCCCATCCTGCCATGGAGACGCCTCCTTATGTAAACCCTGTTAACTAGGACGGCCTTTTATATCTCCTTCTGCCATCGCTGCCGGTGGCTGTGGAGGCTCCAGGCCTCCCAGCCATCCCCACTGCCTGCCTGGCAGCCAAGAAGAAAAGAGGTCAACAGTTCAGGCAGCTGGGCTGCCCTTGCACCCAGCCCCGTGCCACGGCCGTGCCGGCGCTGGAAGGGGCTGCACCCAGCCCAGGCACTGGCCACCAGTACTGTCGGGGTGCTTCCAACACCGTGTTGGGTCACAGAGCGCCCTGGGATGGCTTCAAGTCAGAAACAAGGGACGGGGAATTAATTGAAGTGGCCAAGTTCATGCAATGCCCTGCCCTGGGGAGGTGATGCTGTGGCAGAGCCCATGGACGAGGTGAGCATGAGATGGTGGCACCACCAAGTTCAGGTGCCTTTTGTTCCTCCCATGCTCAGCAAAGAGGGTCCCATCACTGGGGCAGCCCCTGCCCAGGCCAGCTGCCCATGGGACCATGGCATCCCCTAATTCATGATCTTCTATGGGTCCCTCTAGCCAGACCATCCCCTCCTCACTGTCCCCTCCATGCTCCCCGCTGCCTTTCCTCCAGCCCTGTCAGCCATCTAACACAACAGCTTTAACAAGGGTAAATTTTTGATGAAGAAGCTATTAAATATTTGTGCCCGTTGCATGAGCTTTCAATTATTCAGCATGAAAGTGCAGACAAGGTGCACTCAGCAGCAGTGTCCTGGGCTCTCCCTGTGGCAGCAAAGGACATGGTGGCTGCGTGGGAATGGCTGGGAACACAGGCAGAGCCAGATAGAGACCCAACACCCTGCACTGCGGGGAAAAGCCTCTGGGGATGGAGGCAAAATCTAAATTCCCATGAAAAGTCTCTCAGGGAGTGAGCGATGGACACTCAGAGGATGGTCATTGTGTGATCTGGATGCTCAAGGCCATGGTTACAAGGGCCACGGTTCATCAGGACACTGGCCAGGGGCACTGGTGGCTGCCCCATCCCTGGCACCATCCCAGGGGAGGTTGGCTGGGGCTCTGAGCACCCTGCTCTGGTTGCAGATGGCCCTGCTCCCTGCAGGGGGTTGGACCAGATGAGCTTGAAAGGTCCCTTCCCACCCAAATGTGTCTGTGATTCTGTGGTTCTGTGATCCAAAATAGACTCTGCCCCCCCAGCTCCTTCCTGCCTCCGGGGGTCAGGGCACTGTGTGACACATGTGTGACCAGCCAGTGCCACCCCACTGGGAGGGCACTGGGCAGGTCCCTAAGGGGACTATGTCAGGCCACCCTCAGTGTGCTGGCAGCTCTGCTGGGTTTCCAGCTGCTGATCAAACCCTGAGCATCATTTCAATCAAAATCACATTTTCAAATGCCATCGTTTCCCACAAAAGAGCTCCATGGAACTGTGACCAGCTTGAGCTGGGAACATCCCAGTGCCACACTGTTTGTAGAGGCAGGGACATCCTGTCCTGCTTTGAGCACTCTCCAGCTTGTGGGTTTCTTATTTCCCTCCTGAAGCTGCTGCTCGCATTTCATTCCCATTGTGTGCAGCGACATCCGTGAAGGATGTTTAGCAGCTCCCGGGTCTCACCCCTCCTCTGCCTCCTTCCAGCTTACGGCAGAAGGATGTCACCACCCATGGGGAGCTCCAGGGAGGTGCAGAGCAACCCCAGTCCTTCCCTTCCCATCGCCTGCTGCAGCCCACGGTGCCAGGCAGAGCTGCTGCTGCTCCATGGCTGGGTCCGTATCACCCTGGGGCTGCAGCAGGGTGCTAGCTCGTGAGCTGGCATCGGGTACACGGACACCACCCGAACCTGCACCCCGCTGGACTCGGGCACAGGGCTGCTCCTGCTCAGTGCTTCACAGTCCTGGAACATACCTGAGGGAAGCAGCCAAGAGGCATAAAATCCCTGCCGAGCCTCTGCCAGCCAGAGGAGCGGCAATTAAAACAAAATGATTAATCATAAGCAGTGAGTGGCTATAAAACTTCCCAGTAATAGGAGTGAGAGTGGGATGAGGAGCTCGGGAGTTGAAGAGGCTCCTGGCTGCAGCAGGGGAACAGTGCTGCGTTCCTAGCAGGGTTTAGGAGGCGAGTGCTGCTCCCGCCGAGGGGAGGGATGGTCTCTGGTTGTTCACAAAGTGCTGAGCTCCCTTTTGGCTTCAGAGAGAGACTTGGCTGGAGATATCCCCTTGGCCAGGAGACAGCGATGCTCGCCGGGCTGGATACTCTTCCCCACAGCACCCACGGCATCGCCAGCTGCTTGTGCCGGGGCTGGGGCAAGGGGGAAGGACCAGGGCAGGATTTGCCCAGGGTCTGGTTTCCAGATAGCGGGTGCTTGGGGAGGGTGTATTTTGAGTCACCTGTCCCCAAGCATCACACTGGCTCTATCCACCCCCAAGCTGCATCCCTGGGCAAGCGCTCAGGAGAGCATCCAGAGCTTAACTCCAGTGTGCCCTTCCACCTTCCATCATCCCCAGCCACGATGGGGAAGGGAGGGACGGGGTCGGGGAGTAGTGCTGAGAAATAACCAGTGATCACAAATGGGAGGACTGGCCTTGCAACCCCATGCAGCTGGATCACCTACCGCTGCCCGGCAATGGAGACCAGAAAGGAGGTGCTCTCCCCCTCTTCCAGATGGAAACCCAAGGATTAGCTGGGCTCTTTCATTGCCATGACAACCCTAAAACATTTAGCAGAGATAAATGCTGAGAGGCCAGATCCTGCTCTACTCTGGGCACAACGCTGTGGCATGTTCTGCCCAACTGCTCCTGTCTTGGAAACCTGCATCTTCTGAGCATCACCATCCCAGTGTGGCTGGGCTGGAAACTGCAAGAAGAGGCTGAGGACACCATCCTGACACCCTCCTGTCCCCAGGAGTGCTGGAGGGCCAAGACAGGGCTCCTGAGGGAGAGGGATGCTCTTCCCCTTTGATACACCAGCTTAATCCACAGGACATCCATTCTCCCCGAGAGCCTGTCTGCGGCCATTGCCGTAGCGGGAAGGAGAATCCATTTCCAACACTTTATTATTCTTATTAATAATAATTTTTAAAATTGACTTAAACCGGTGGTGCTGACCTTGGCACAAAGCGTGTGCTGGGACTCAGCACCGGTTGGGGTAAATGGGATTTTTGGATTCATCTCAAGTCATTAACTCCTCCCAGCCAGTCATTAATCCCTGGGAAATGCCCTGTGACTTGGATCATTGTTGCTTAATTAATACAAGCTCCCATCCCCTGGAGACGGGGGCCAAATCCTGAAGTCATTCCGTGCAAAGCTTTCCCTTGGCTGCGGGAGCTGGTGGGGTCAGCAGAAAATGACCCACAGACCGGAGCAAGGGGTAACATTTTATTGGGGGTTTGTACAAAACCAAGAACCGCACCATGCCCAGGACAACCTCTCTGGGGTATGAACGTGACCCTGAGCAGGGTGATACCCTGTCCTAATACTGCAGAGTCACACGGGAAGCCGTCACACACACGCTCATCTTCCCTCCATCAAGGGATACGCAGCAAACACTCATTTTCTCCCCTCTCTCCTCCAACACCTCTCATGCAATTAGCTTTATTCCCCTTAACTTGTCAAAAATAGAAAACGTGACACCTCCTCTTCCCCACTCTCCCTTGCCCTGGTCTTTCATGATCTCTCTTCTTAAGAGAGAAATAAAACCCCATTCATCACAATAATGATTTTTATTTCCAAGCGTTGCTGGTGATTTATGGACCTGTTTCCCGAAGCTGCTCTCTCCCCGCAGCAGAACAAGATGAACGTATTTAGGGGTGAGCTGGGGGTGCTGGGGAGGGGAAAAGGAGATGGGCAGGAGGGAGACATAAGGACACCGCGAGTGCCACAGCAGCATGAGCTGGAAAAAAGGCTTGAAATAAAAGAGGTGGTTGGCTGGGACAGGGAGGCGTCACCCACCCAACAGCCTGAACAAGCCCCCAGTGCCAGATGCCAGAGCACCATGGGATGCAGGAGCATCACTGGGCAGCCTGCGCTGTCCTGTGGCACGCGCTGGGCGGCATTGCCCAGCCCCACTGACACAGGAGGCCATGGTGACAAACCAGCCTATAAAAACCCAAGAGATACGGGGCCATAAATCCCCCCACGAATCCCAGAAGGAGCTGTGCAGAGCATGCAGAGGAAGGTCACACTGCCTGGCATTTCCCACCGCAGTGAGAGCCGGTGGGCAGAGGCGATGTGGGGCTTATGTATCAGCAGGATTTCAGCCAGGGAGCAAAATCCCACCAACCCCTTCCTGCAGGTAGTGCCACTGCTGGTCCTCAGCCCCCCCGGGCCACTGGTGGAAGCCTTTTGAGAAGACCCTTTACCAGCCCCATCGCAGGTGCCCCCAAACCCAGGCCCTTCCCAGAATCACCCGTCACTTTGCAGATTTAGGCTCTGCCTGCAAATTTATTTTTGCCTGCGCTTATTTGCTTGCAGCTCTTTTTTTTTTTTTGTTTGTTTTTTTTCTGTTTGTCTGAAGTTATGGCTCAATTTCAGGAGTTGAAGAAAATTCAGTTTATAAATAGTTTACTCAAAGCACCGCTTTCCAGAAATGACAGGAGTCAGCTCCAGCCAGCACTGCTTCCCCCAGGGAGGGTCGCCTCAAGGCAGGGGGAGGATTTTCATCTTTCCCACATCATCTCTGCAAACAACGTTGAACCTTCCTGAGAAAGCTGTCACGAGTATTACAGGTGGCTGGTCTACAGTGCCAGGGCAGTTCTCTGCTCTGAGCATGGTGGCAGAGCTGTGGTGGCCAGGGACAGGTCCACGCAGGTCACATCATCCTGCTCTGAGCAAGGGAGATGTCCCCAAGCTGGCATGTGATGCTGATACTGGGAAAGAGGTGGTGAAAAGAGGAAATTCTTGGGGAGTCGCCACTGTTGGAGTGTGTCTGCCTTTCCTCCCAGCATGGTGTGCCTCCTAAGCCTGAGCTGATCACACGAGAGCCAGGCTGCTGCTCTTGTCACCCCTTTTAAGGCTGTCACTGGTGTCCCCAGAGCTGCTGGCGCTGCAGGGCTGGGACCCGCTCCAGGAGGAGGGTGGCCGAGTCCCCACCTCTCCGGCTGCCCTTACACTGTCTTATGTCTTTCCCCCTTTTATGGGCTAAAAACCAAAAGCAGGTGTATCATTTTTAAATGACCGAGAGGAAGGAAGTGTGGAGAAGTCACATCATTTGGATCAGGGTTTAAGGACACAAGTCACCAGGGCCGTGCATAGTCGATGATAAACATATAGCGCTTTGTCAAAGAAGAGTTTATGTCAGCGTGACCAACGGGAGCATGACGAGAGCGGTTGGGATGAATCACTGAGCAGGAGCAGGACAGAGGCCATGGCTGAGGGGATGAACCTAGAGCTGAGATTTTGGGAAGAACAGCTTCATGGCAAATCCGACTGATGCTGGAGAAAGCCAGGCAGATCCCGGCAGCTCAGTGCTCTACCAGCCTCTCAACCACTACCCTGCTGTGCCAGGACACCAGTGCTACTTGTACCACCCAATTTCCCTTCGGACTCCTTTTCTCTAACTCAGACTTACTGAAGGGGGCCAGGCTGGTGTTTCTGCGGGCTGAGGAGCCCCGAGGTATCGAGAGAGCAGCAGCAGCAGCAGCGATGAGCAGATGCTGGCATTGGGCTCTTGGAGCTGGTTTTACATGAGGCAATGAGGTGTCCTCAATTTAACTTCTTTGGGGTTTTTTTGGATGCTGTTAATGGGCACATTTGGACCAGAAAACCACACAGCAAATTCACAGGTTAAGGATACATCCTAAAAAACAGGGTCAAGAAACCAAGAGCCCTTTGTAGCTCTGTGAGGTGCCCTGGACCAAGCCCTTCCCTGGGTGACCATCTCATCACTTCGATGGTGCGTGGAGAGCCAGCACCGCAGGACAAGGATCATCATCCCATGTGCATCCAGAGCCTTGCTCCGTGCGGACCTTGACTTGTTGGGATCTCTGCTTCCTGCAGTGGTGTGAGAATTAGCACTGCCAATAGCCAGGACCACAACTTGCCTGGCAGCAGAGATTGCTGCTGGCATCCTGTGGGGACCCAACCCCTCCTGGGCACCCCTTGGTCAAGCAAAGGATGCTGCAACATGAGCAGGACCCAAAGGACCCTGGATCCGAACATCTTTCTCTCCACAAAGCTTCAGACCAGAGCTCTGCTGGCTGCCCCCAGCTCTTTCCCCATCCCAAAAGGCAGCACCTGATGCTCACCTCTCCTCGGTCAGGGTTTCACCACAGGCCCAGCTCCCAGCATCCTGCGGCTTCACAGGGACCTTCAGCTTTTAAACCACATTTCTGGCTCCTAAAGCAAGCAAGCCAGGAAACTCCCACATGCCAACCGAGCGATAACCCCCCTTAAACACCCCCGTTTCATGGTGCCGAACGCACAAGAGCCAGCGGCGGGCAGCTGGCAGTGCCAGGCTGGGCTCCCAGCACCCAGCAGTGCGGCTCTCAGCACCCCTCGCATGACCATCCCACACGGCCACTAAATCCACAACTATTTGCTACAATCTGTTTTCTATCTCCCAGTCCCCCCCCGGGCTCAGCTCACCCCTCCCGGCCCAAGCAATGCCGGCATCTGCTCCTGCTTAGAACACACTTCTGCAAACTTGCTGGCTTGCTCCAAAAAGGAGGGAGGTGGGGAAGCAAGACAGCGCTTGGCTTTGCTGGATTTGGGGCTTGTTGGGGTTTCCTTTGTCGTTTCTAGTTTTTCTTTTGTTTTGTTTTTAAAGGAGTGTTTGTTACTTCTCCCTCTCTCTTTCTGTTCCTGCTCAGTATGGAAAGTTTTGCTTCAGCTCGCCCTTGTGACTGGAAAAAGAGCCAGTTCATCGCAGCAGAACAAGGGGGCTGTTTCTTCTTTCTTTTTTTATTCCAGAGTTCTTAGGAAAGTGTTTTTGCAGGGAGGCTGCCGGGGAAAGGCAGGAGAGAGGTCTCTGGGGAAAGCCCTGGCAATAACCTGGCCTCAAGAAACGATGGGGACCAAGATGTGATGGGGCTTAGGGGGTACGTGGGAGAGAGAAGAGCCTGGGAGAGGGGGACAAAACTGCCAGGGAGGGCAGCAGCATCCTGCTGGCCGTGGCAAAACCATTGCCCTCCCCAGCAAAAACCTGCGCTGATGTTCGGGGCTGGGGCTGGCACCAGGGAAGGGCCTGACTCAGCCCCTGGTCTTTCTGCTCCCCCAGACTCCTCCCTTGCCTCCATCCCAGGGCTGATGGCAGCTCCAGAAAAACCCGGAGACAGGAAAATTCTGCAGCAGGACCAGACTGCTGTGCTTTCGGCATCTCACTTCAGACTGGGGGGTGTCTGAGGGGGAAGGCAGAGCCAGGGTGTCCTCTCCGACCTCTCCTGAGCTCCTCAGAGCCAGGCAGGGACTTCCATCCCCAGTGCAGGACCACAGCCCTCCTCCGGACAGCCGGGGCTCACGGCCAGCTTCCCGCTGCAGACACAGATGCTCCTGCCCCAGGTGCCTGCGCTTGTGGAGCCAGAGACTGTCGCGACTCAGGAGCTGGCACAAGCTGTTATATGGGGACCCCAGGGGACGGTGACACATCTGCGTCACTGATGACAACACCCAACGGCCTCGGCATCGCTGCTCAGACCCTTTCCGCCACCGGAAAGTACCCCAGCGACTACCAGAGGCCAGCGGAGCCTTGTCAGGCTGCCAGCGCTTCCCCGCACTCCACAAAGGCAGGGGGAAGGCGAAAAGCAGGGAGCACAAGGGGATGCTTGTAAAAAAAACCCTGGGGTTTGCCCAAAATAGACTCTGCCCCTTCTTCCAGCTGCATCCCACGTGCCGAGCATCTTTGCCCCACTCCAGGGTTTACCTTCCAAACGTCAGACTCCCCTCCGCACCCCGGAGGGTCGGGAGGCATCACCCCGCGGCGAGCAAGGCAGCGCTTTTCCAGCCAGGAGGCAGAGCCAGCCCTGCCGCAAGCCCCCCAGCCCCCACGGAAAAGCGGCAGCAGGACTCTGCGGAGGCTGCCAGGGCTCCGCTCAGTCACCCAGCCCGTCGCTCCGAGCTGGGATGCGCTTGTGCCCACTCCTCTTCCTTCCCCCTGCCACTTCAGCATCAAAGGGATTTCCCTGCGCGGGGCAGGGATCTGCTCCCGTGCTGCGTGCTCCGAGCAGCGCTGGCACGGCTCCCGTACAGCATTTGTCAGCACTCGAGGCGGAGCAGCGGGAGGGAGGGGGTGGCACAGGGAGCTGAAATAGCTCCTGGCTCTTCCTTGCATCCCTCCACCCTCCTCCAACCTTCCCCAGCTGGGAACTGGATATCCCACTGCCAACCCATTACAGACGCTCCAACAGATGCATTTAGGGGCTTGTTATAATTTCAGGTTTCTACTTGCAAGGGAGGCATCAGACCCAAAGCCTCTGAAGTCCACGTGGACAACAAAACCCAGCCCTAGGTCAGCTACAAAGGGCCCAGCCCTGGCCACGTGCCCTTGTGGGCTCCAAGTGCCACCAGGCTTGGCAAGGAGGCGATGCCCCTTCCTTGTGCCCTGGGCTTTGCTGCAGATCTCCCCGGGACACAGTCCAAACACCCCTGAGCCTGGCCACTGCTTTGATTCCCTTATTTGCTTTTTTTTTTTCCCCTAAAAAAAAATAAAATAAAAGCTTGGAGTACACTTGAAGCCTGAAGAAGTTTGCAAACAACCCAGCCACATTCTCCCCATCCCTTCCAGCTCTGGAGAGGCACTGAAACACTTGATGAAAGAGTTGTGCGAGATCTGCAAGCAGCTATAATGAAGAGAAAAGCAGGTCAGATTCTGGCCGCTCACCAACACAGCCACCATTTCATTAAGACAAGTTGAGCATTAGCACAATGGCCAGTGGGAACTCAACGCTGTTTGGGGGTTCCCAGGCACAACTCTGCTCTCTCCTTCCCAAATCCAGCCCCTCTTGTGCTTGGAAAAGCTTGTGCAGGGGAGGAGGGGACTGCTTTATAAAAACAGAATCATTTCAGTTGGAAAAGACCTTTCAGATCAAGTCCACCCCCAGCACTGCCAGGGCACCACTGACCCCCGTCCCTCAGCACCACAGCTCCACGGGGGGCTTGGAAACCCCTCCAGGGATCATGGGGACTCCACCCCTGCCCTGGGCAGGACTCTTTGGGAGAGTTCTGTGGGTCCAGAACAAAACCCAGAGATTTCTCCAGATCCTCCTGCATCCTTGTGGCTCCAGCTGCACCCCACTGTGAATCTGGGGAGCCCTCGCTCTGCCCCAGTATCCCTCTCAGCTGGATGCAGATCCCCCCTCCTCTCTGGGGAAACTAAAATCTAGAAATAAGTTACTAGTTTGGTTAATACTTAAGGGGTAGAGAAGAGCTCAGAATCCATGGAGATGCCAGGTGAATAAATAGAATAAATCTCAATGTTTGCATTCTGTATTTTACTCTATTCTGCCTACTGATGAGGCCTCCCCAGCAAGCAGAGCGTGGTGCTCTGAGGTCTAGACGTGCTCCCAAGGAAAATCCCTGCGGGGCTGGTGCTCTCAGGGTGCCCTGGGCCCCCTGCACCAGAGGCTGCATTTCCAACCTGCGACTGCAATGGCTCGGAGAGGACACCAACTCCTATGGATGGACATGGTCCCTATTTGAGATGACCTCCCATGCCTCACTGAAGGGAATTCTTGTTGGATCAGCGTGATGATGAGATTTTCCAGTGGTCTGAACACAAAGTGTCGCTCCTTGGTACAGGAGAAATGGACCAGGCCAGCCACCAGCATCCTCCCCATGAGGAAGGCCAGTAAAAATGCCACAGAAGTAGGGTAAATTGGAGAAAACCAGTGCAAAAGTGAGGTGTTCCACCCTCAGGGGGGGTCCCCTGCCAGCCCTTAATATTTGGTGCCTGTAGATGAAGCAATTTCCACCCCAGGAAGGAATTGCTGTTGTTAACCATCCTGCAGCAGGATGAAAACAACATCACTGAAAAGAAAGGGGGGGAGGGGAAGGCATTGTTTGAAAATCCAGACCCCAGGCTGGAACGAGTTAACCCCAGTCTCTTGCTGAGATCGTCCCCGATCATTTCATCAGGATTTCAGCCCCCTTTCAAGAGGGGATTTTGCAACACATTCACTGCCATTGCAAAACGAAAAGTAATTTGGAGCTGAGAAATGGATAATGCTCTGCTGAGAAAGTGCTCAACTGGGGTCTTCTGCAATTTGGAAAGCTTTCCTTTTTCATCCGAAAAACATGTTGAAAACGAAATCTGTTGAGACCAGTGTTTTTCTATAAACACACCGGGCTTCACCAAACCTCCATTTTTTTAGCAAGACCAATTTGTCTAAAAATTACCAACTGGCTCTGCCTGAGGCCGGTCTCATTCCCACAGCACATGGGCAGATGTTGCCCCCAGACCGTGCACAGCCCCCTGCTCCCCATCAACAGGTCCATGGACTTGCAGTGGGGCTTGGCTGGCAGCTTTCGGGTGTCAGAGGTGGGTTTTGCTGGCAGAGAGGACCAAGCAGCCACCACAGCATCTCGCCAGCTTCTCAGGGAAGCCCCAGCAGAGTGGAAATAGCAAGAGCACGCCCAGCCCCCCGGCTCTGCTCTATTTTGGATTAATTTAAGGAACAATTCTATAGTTTTCACTCAAAAAGTGTTTGGCATCATTTAATACCCCGAGCTGCTGGGACTCTCGTCTGCGGGCGTGCAAGCTGCTCACAGTGCAGCGGAGAGCCGCAGCGCCGGAGCCGTGGATCGATGGGGCCACAATTATCTATTGATCTGTATTTTTTTCCTAGGCAGCTACTTCAACACCAGCAGCGTTCCCCTGCCTCCCTCACTGCACTCCATCTCTGCAAGACAAATGGGCAGGATTGGTCAGAGCAGGATTTCCCCTGCTCGATAATCTCAGTCTTTCGATTCTCTTTGGGCTTTGGGGCAGGATAAGCACTTCCCCTGGCTGCACTGATCCCCGGTCCTTCCTCCGCACTGGGGACACCAGTTCCATTTCCAAAGACCCAGTAATTAACAGTGCAAAGCCAAGTTCCCAAGCTGGGCCACACAAGGCGGTCAGAAGTGGGGGCTCTGCCGATGCCAGAGATGGCAAATATCAAGCCAGCCGTGGTCCCTGCCCCCGTGGGGAGGATGCTGCAGCTCCAGCCGATCGAAGCAGCTTTGTGCCATTACCATATTAGCAGCCCTGCACTCTCTCTCCCCCATTTGTTACCCTAATGGGGATTATTATACTTATTATGGTCTTGGCCACCAATGCTTATTGATTCTGACACGGCAGTGGTTTTAATCAGGGATCTGAAACATGCTATTATCAGTGCCAAAGGGTCATCAATGCACAAACAGAGCCCTGGCAAGGGCAGAAATGAAGCCTTTGTAGAAGGCAATGCCAAGCATCCCCAGACCAGGGTGCTGGTGGTGACGTCAGGGAGGGCAGTGGAGCGGTGGGTGGCTGGGAGCAGGGATTGCTCAGCAGCAAGTTGCAACAGGACAAGAGGAAGCAGCCTTAAGTTGCCCCAGAGGAGGTTCAGGTTGGAGCTGAGGAACAATTTCTTCCCCTCCAGGGTTGTCCAGGGCTGGCCCAGGCTGCCCAGGGCAGGGGTGGAGTCCCTGTGATCCCTGGAGGGGTTTCCAAGCCCCCCGTGGAGCTGTGGTGCTGAGGGCCAGGGGTCAGTGGTGCCCTGGCAGTGCTGGGGGTGTGGGTGGACTCCACAAGCTGAAAGGGCTCTGCCAACCAAAAGGCTTCTGTGACTCTATGAAAGCTTGGAGCACCTGAGCAGCTGATTTTCACACCTCCCAGGCGCAGGCGCTGCCTCCCAGCTCCCCTCAAAGCCGGTGAGTCACCAGGAGGTTCTTATGCAATTGTGGGGAAAAAGCTCTAATTGCAGAGATAATGCCACGGGAGTGACACACAACAGCTCCCAGAGCTGCACCATTCGATTAGAAATTGCCCAGACATTTATAGAGCCTGCCTCCGATTCAACCCCGTCCCAGCACAGAGCCCATTGGTCTTTCTAACATCCGTCCATCTGTCCCCCCACCTCCAAAAAGCCACAGCCCCCCTCCCCGACAGCATGCACACACTGCTGGAAATCACCTTCTCTCTGCTTAAAGTAGCTCTGGGAGTAGAGGCAAAATAAATATACTTAAAAGACAAATAAATAGAGCTGCAGAAGCGCTGCAGCAGCGCCTCGCTGGCCCTTCCCGCGCTCCCACTGCTGGTGTTCATTAGCAATACAGCGTGCACGGGGCGGGCTGCATCGATCCACTCAGCGATCATTAATTCATAAGCACAAGCATTGATTTTTTGCGCATGTCCTCATGCAAGTTTTATCAGCGGAGCCACGTGAGCGCCCGCCGGGTCCTGGCATCGCCACGCGCGGTGCCGGCTGCGGCGTGGGGAGCAGCTGGACAGGGAAGGGCAAACCCGGCTTTGGCACCCCGGGGATCCTTCCAGTCTAATTAGGCTTTTGGCAAAGCCACCTAATGACTTGCTGGAGACCAGCAGCTCCCCTCTGCTGCTGCTTCTCCACCCGCTTACCTAAGAGATGCCCTGATGCAGCCCTGTCTGTCCATCCAAGGTGTCCCTCTGTCCCCAGCTGCTGGCACGTGTGTCCTCTGTCTCTCCAGCGTACCCAGGGCACTCTGGATCCAGGCAGGTTGTTCACAGAGCAATGAAATAATTTGCCTTTGAACAGGAAAAAAGAAAAAAGCGCATTTAAGATGCTGAGTGGGACCCTGACCCAAGTGACCCCCATCCCTGCTCCACAGCCCCCAGCATTCCCCTCCTGTGGGGGGCCTCAGCATCCCCAAGGCCCCATGCAGGGCTCTCCAACACCATTCTGAGCTGTGGTTCACTGTGAGTGGTTTCCTGGTCAAGGGGAAACTGAGGCCCCAGATGTGTGCAAGGGACTGATGTCCTGTCCCACAGCTCACCAAGTCCTTGGGAGATGCCCTTTTTACTCCGTGCCTCAGTTTCTCTCACCCATGGAGGCCTCATCCCCTCTTTGCCATGAGTGCTCAGAGCTAGGGGTGAGAGGGACCAGGGCCAGCAGCCGCGGGTTTGGGTGCATGACGAGCACATTGCAGAGCCCTTTTAGGATCCAATTCTTTTACTAACAGGAGGGTAAATCAGAACAATCTGTTGATGGAGCCAGAGAAACTCCCACGAGGGGAAAGCCAGTTGCTGGACAGTCCCCTCCATGAGCTCCAGGGCTGCTCCACACCACAGAGCAATAACTTTTCCAAACACCTCTACCTTCTGCAGTTGAATTCTCTGTGCCATTGCAGATGTTACTCCCCCCCCCAAGACAGAGGCTCTGCGAGGTGACGGGTCCCCTGGTCCTCCTGGGAAGGACCGTCTGGCATCTCCCAAGGAGCCACTTGAGATGCAGAGCCCATCCCTGCTCTCACTGGGCTCATTTTTTCCTCTCCACTTGGCTGGCCTGTGCAGACGCTTGTCACTCTCTGTGCCTGTCTGCTGTGGGTCCCCAGGAGAATGCGGGGGGGGTCGGGTGGGGGGGTGCAGCCCACCTGCTTCACCTGGAGCTGATGGTCCATCCTGGTGGGACTGGAGTGGGGATAGAGCTGTCTGCTGCAGCCCTGCACTGGGGGAAACCACCCCCCGTACCCTCCCCCATCACCTGGGTGACACTGGGAGGGCAGAGCTGGCACTGGGGCAGCCCTGGCCATACTGGGGAAGGGAGCGAGCGCAGAGACAGCCAGAGAGCATGGAAAGGTGGAGGAGAGGGCTCAGGCGATCCATTTGCGATGTGCATCGATTCCTAATGCACCCGGTAGCCTGCCTGCCTCTTCGGGGAAGCATTAGGAGACGATGCTTAGAAAAGCTATCCACGGCCCACTGCAGTAAAACCCTCGATTACCTCATCACCACGACACGGAGCCCGGGGGGACGGGGAGAGCGGGCGCAGGGGGCTGGACACCCCAGCAGCCAGCATCTCTCCAACCTCCATCCACATGTCACCCATCCCCGGGATGGGCATGGGGAGAAAACATCGATGTCCTGGCTCATGCAGGGGCTCTCCCTGTGGGTTCCAGCCCTCTCTGCAAGGGTCAAGACATCGTGGGAAGCAGCAACTCAGAACCCCCCAATCTCAGACTGCCTCCTCCCTGCCTGGGTGCAGAAAGCCGCAGCTGATGGCTCCTACCCAGCAGCCCTGGAAAAAAGCAGCGAAAGGGCAGCTCCTGGGCTGGGGGAGGATGGCAGCGAGCCCCAGAACCCCACAGGCAAGAGGTCCCCATGGACAGGGCTGGCCCAGCTCTTCAGAGAGCCCGGTGGTGCTGCACAACGGCTTCGGCTCTTAAGCAGAGAGGCAAGAGAAAGCAAAAGCTCTCCATCCAGCTGAAAGCACCAGGGGACTGACAGGTGGGTAGAAATAATTACTGAAATTGGAATTTGGGGTAATTATGTTCCGCGTCCTCGCAATTTTGCCCTGTGGGGAAGCCTTTTCACACCCCCCCAATAAAAGAGATTTATCATCAGCTCAACACCAGGTCCTTTCCCCGTAATCTTCCAGCTCAAACACACATTTCTCTGATCATAAATTAGCAATACTTGCACTTGCTCTCAAAGCTGTTTCTCTCTTCCCCCTCTCCAGGTTTTCCACACCCCACAGAAAGGGGAGATCCAGGCTCTGGCTCGTTATTTTAAAGGACAGTGACCAGTCGGGTGTGCCCAGCCCAGCTCCCCTCCTCCCGCTCGGGGTCCGCCACACGCCAACTGCTGCCGCGCCAAGCTCTTCCTCGGGGCTGCGTCACCCCGAAACCAACCTGCGACCACCCAATTCACACTTGAAAGAGTTTGGCTTCAGGTCGATTAAAAAACAAACGACAATAAAATCTAAAGGCAGGAGTGGGGAAGCTCCGAGCTGGGGAATGAATGCCCTGTGGAGGAGACCTGCACACCCAGCAGGACACAGGCACTGGTCCTCGTCCCAGCAGACGTGGAAGAGCCTGGCTGGCAGCGTGGAAGAACCATCCCTTACTGGCATTTTTCTCCATTTCATCATTCCTCCCCAGTCAGACTGTTTGGCGTGTTCAGACGGCACGGGAACAGAGTCACCTTGGAATAATGCTGGAGGAACTCTTCCCTCTGCAGCAAGAGGCCAGGACTGCTCAGGGGGAGGATCCAGGTGCTCCTAAGCTGGGAGCAGCATCAGGGTGGAAATACCCCCATTTTAGGGAGACACCACGCAGCTTTTATCCCTGCAAGGAGGTGACAGTGTCACTCTGGCTGCAGCAGGGATATCAGCTCACGTGCCACAGGCTTGAGCATCCTCCAGACCAACCACATGTCCCTAGAAGTGCTTCCAGTGGTGACTCCCCCTCCTCCACTCCATCGCTCCCAGTCTCTCCCCCTAAAAACCCACCAGGCCCCTCTCAGCTGTTCTCTCTGCAGGAGCTGGGCTAAGCCAGGGGGCCCTGCTCCCAGAGGACACGTCTCCCATCCCAGAGCCTTTCCCAGGCACCAGGGCTCCCATTGACAGGACCCAACACAACGTTGCTAATAATAGCTGGGTCTTGGTCACATCTCCCATCCTGGAGCAGCTCAGCTCGTGGCAAGGAGTCCCGCTTGCTCCAGAGTGGAGTGGAGGAGGAGAGCTGGGAAAGCCCCAGGGAGCTGCAGCCTCCTCCCCCCAGCCCTTCAGAGACCCACAGCACGCTGACTTTCTACAGATTATTTTTACACTAAGCGTTCACAGTTTGAGGGGAGGTGGATGTGAAGAAGAAAAGAATGCTTTTTCTTCTTTCTCCTTCTCTGCTGGGTTTCCTTTCCTCCTTTTTTCAAGTGGTGAACTGGAAAATGGGGAGAGGAAAAGTCCAAGCAGGTTTCCCCCCCCATTTCCATTGTTGAGTTTCCCTGTAGCATCCCAGGCAGCTGTCTGCACCCTGGTGATAATTCATGAACAGCTCTTTCATCTCCAGAGCCCTTGCAGCTCCCATCTAATGAATCCCAGCACTGGGATCCTTCAGAAAAATCAGATGGGTCTGGAAACAGAGCAGCACCACAGCTCTCCCCGGGTGGCCACTATTAATTACTCCATAGCATCAGGGGTATTCGAGCTCGCAGACCCTAGGGCACCTGTCAGGATTTCTCCAGGTGAGATGCTGTATGCATAAGGCAGGAGAGAGAGTTCCTGGTCAGTCAGAGAGAGCCTAGTCCTGGGCCAGCTGCCTGGGCTGGGGACTGGGGGTGGGACACATCAAACCCAAGCAAAGTCCTGCCCTGCTGCCAAGTGGTGGGAGCTCTCTGAGGGCTCCAGCCACGAGCTGCACAAAGCCGCCCTAAATGATCGCATGCTAAGCACAAATCAGTGCCTTGAGCCAACAGCCATTTAAGTGCTATAAATAAAGCTGTTATCATCCCTGCCTCACTCGCTGAGCAAGCTGGGCCACAGTGCTTCC
>JANIJG010019168.1:3869-30467 GCA_024611175.1 Megaceryle torquata
GACTTTCCTCCCTGTCCCACTGGTAGGGGGGAGGAATGAGCAAGCAGCTGCATGGTGTTTAGTTGCTGGCTGGGGTTAAAGCATGACACCCTTACAAAAGGCTGCAGCCATTATGTGCACTTGTTAAAAAAAAAAAAAAAAAAAAAAAGACACTGGCAAACTGTTTTCCATTGCTGGTTCAAGTGTGTTGTCACATGATGCAGCCATCACATGGAAGTGTTTGGGAGGCAAAGAAACATGTTATTTGAGCCCTCCAAGGAATATCAGCTGTGCCGTCAGTCTCAAAAGTCCCTACAAAGACAGAGGATTGGTTGTGCCCCTCTGTTTCCAGCACGAGTAAAAACAGCATGCTGCAGAAGAAAGTGAAAATCCAAGTGTCTTTGCCAATCTATTTTCTAGGAAAATGCTTTTCAACTTGCACATTTGTATTTCTAATGACCAATGTAAGAAGAAGTATATTAGCTAAATGTAGAAGAGGATTTTCTCTGTGATTATGTGAAGAGCGATCCTGCTCAGTGTTCTCTTTCCAGAGATGGATGTGGTGCCTGACTTAGCATCACAGGCTCAACACAGACAGTTGTCAGTGTTCTGAATTACCCTCTCATTTAGGTCCTCTGAACCACCTGCTGGAAAAGACTGCCTTCACTGAGTGACTAGGTGCAAGGCTTCTAAATTTGATGACCATAGTTAGGTGTTTGAGTGCTCCCCTATATAACCTTTTAGGCAGACCCAAAGTAATGATTACATTATTTTCTGCAAAACTGATAAGTAACATCAATTACAGAACTTTTAATAGCATAATAAATTATATATATTAAGGACAGAGTAAATATTTCCTTATAATTAAGCTAGGTGTAATTCAATAAAAAGGAAAAAGTAGTATACAAATTCCAAATATTTGTGGGTATTGTCAAATATTTAAAAATCGTAAAGCTGTGAAAATGCTGCATGTTACTGGAAAAATTCTGAACTGGTCAGATATGTTGGTTAAAACCATTCATGAAAATATAATCATCTGCAAATTATAAATCATGCAAATTATATTTGTGAGATTATTTCATTAAACTTCTGTAATGATATCTGATACAGCATATAGGTAAAGTTTTCAATAACCCATTTTTTCCAAAAGCAAAGCATGTGTTTATGTATAAATATATGTATATATTGGTTGATAAGTGTTTATATGTGTGCATATGTATATATGCATAAATATATATGTTGCATATGGACGTTTCAGTGTCCTTCTATTTGGAATAACTATAGAAATAATACACTATATGTTATTTTTAATATTAGGAAAAAAGAAAGTTATATTGTAAAGTCTCAATCATTAACAATGTGTTTCATTTTAGATATCTGAACAAAATGGTGATTTTTATACAGAAGTGGTGGAGAGGTTATCGAAGCAGAAGATACTTCAGAAAAATGGTGGAGGTAGAAAACTAGTTTCAAAAATTTTGTTTGGTTATTTATAGAATACATTTAAAATAATTCATTCACTCATCTTGAAATTAAAAAGCTGAAAATTGATCCATTATACACGCAGACACATACTTTACTATGATGAAAAGCACCATTAATTTCTGTAAGCCTACTCATAATGGTCAAGTTAAGTCCATGTTTAAGTGTTTGCAGCTCTGGTGTATTAGTCCCCAAACCAGCAATGAGATCTGCTCATGCAGAAGCCTGCCTGCATGATGCTAATTGCAGAACTGAAGCTTTTCAAGATGCCTTTTTTCCTGGCAGAACTTTTAATTCTGAAAATAAAATAAGCTGATGTGTCTACACATTGCTGTTCTGTGTTTTAGTGGTTGAAATTTCTTGCTTAATGAACCTTGAAGTATTTGAGGTTTTGCCTTAAGGCACACAGCAGATCACAGTCAATCTAATTCCCTTGATGGACTTGAAGATAGCAAAAGTGTATGATAGTGCACAAGCTAAAACCTCTGTTAACAGGTTTAGGAGATTAAGAAGAAAATAATTTGCTTTTAACATAAAACAACTAAGTTTTTAATAGTATTTTACTTCAATAATTTATCAATTTATGTTAATATTTTACAATAGTTTTGAACTCATTAGTATTTTATTCTAGATTAATTTTGTTAAATTGTTTTGTTTCAATCAAAACTGACAAGAAAAAGCAAAAAAAACACCAAAACCAAAAGAGCCATAACAACTCATATATTACATGTTACAGTTCATACCTCCTACTAAACTATATTTTTAAGTAGCAGGATTCGTATGCCTGAAATCTTGTCTATCTTTCCCCCAAGCCTATCAGTAATCTAATTGAAGATTTTATCTCTTCCAATTTACCTGGCCTAACTAATAAACTGTGAGTCATCCTTTCAGGCTGTGATTTTCACTCCATGTTCTAAAACACTAATTTTTTAATACAAGGCAGATAGCTGCATGTCTGGATTATGTTTTGCTTAAAAAATAAAAAAAAAAAATAAAATTGGGACTGAAGTTGAATATTGTCCCTGAGTTTAGGGAAGGTTTGTTGCATCTAAAGAATATAAGAAGAGAAACATGATAATGTTAATGTATGGTGAAATCTGTTAATGAAAAGAAAGGATCCATACAGCTACTGGGAAGAGGGAAGGAAGAAAACAACCCCACGTGAAACATTGACACTACTGCCAAGATGTTGTGGAACTCCCCCTAATGCAAATTTTTAAGAGCAGGTTAGACAAATACTTATCATGGATGGCTTAGATATGCTTCAGGCAATATTTTAGGTGAAAGCATTTCATGATATCTTCTCCAGTTCTACTTTTTTTCGCAGTTAAAACATAATGGAGTGGTGAGATTCACTTCAATAACTAGGTAATTTGTGTTTCTGTGTTTTTCAAGTTAAGAATAAGAACCAGGTCAGTTTTTGGCATCTAATCATTATGTCTTTAAGAGTAGTTAAGCATGAGAAAGATCTGATGATAGCCACTTAAAATATTTTTCAGTTTTCCACAAAACTGTAAGGAGCTGTCTTTTGGCCACCCTATGTTTGAATGCTAATTCCTTTGCTGATTGTAATCAGTTTCCCATTTTAAACAGAATTATGTCACTTCAGAGACTTATTTTTATATATAAAGTTTGTAAAACCAGGGGTGGCCAGATAATATACAAAATAAACACATCACCACCGTGCCTACTGTCCACTACACTGTTCTGAGTGGTGCCTTATAGGTGAGATGGCAAAATAATTCTTGCGTGATGGCCAACTTGCAACAGCAGTTGGAATTGGTGCCCAGTAACAGGATGGGAGGCAGTGGGCACAGACTGAAATACAGGAATTCCATTCGAAGATAAGAAAGAAAATTTTTTGCTTTGAAGATAGTCAAATACTGGAATGGGTTGCCCAAAGAGTGTGAGCTGTGCTTGTGGAGTCTCCATCCTTGGAGATACTAAAAATCCAAGTGAATTGGGCCCTGCAAAACTTGCTCTAATTGGCCCTTCTTTGAGCAGTGCCTTCTAACCTCATTTGTTTTATGCATCTATGAAATTTTAGCTCTTTTACCTCATCTTTGTATTACTTCTTTCTTCTGTTACCCTTTCTTCTTAAAAAATACTGACAGTTACATTCTCAGATAAAGCATTTCAAATTAGGACAGATTTTCTGTAATAACTAAGCTGAGATTGCTAGCATTATAAAACACTCTCAGCCTTCCATTCTTAAACCACATTTCTGAAAATAAACATAAAAAAGACATAAACTAATAAAGCCTGGTTCATACGCAGTTCTTCAAATAGCCATCACTGACAAGCCCTTGCTAAATCTGAAGTCTATGGAATAACGTAGGACAAAAGATTGCGCAGACCCACATTTAACAGATACCTTCTAAAGCAGACATTAAATTATCCAGTTTCTGGATTCCAGAACTTGTCTATGGGTTAAGGCTCTAGAGAAAAAGAATCTCATCAGCAAGCTTTTGAGTTGTACAGCAATCAGCATAGAAAAAACACCTTTATCCCTCAAATACTTCATTTTGTGCTTGCTATCTCTGATTAGAGAAGACTAAATAGACAACTTGATTGAAAGCTAACTGGAAAGCCATACAAGCAGCCAGATAAAAAGGCACCTTTTTTTTCTTCCTTTAGACCACTATATTAAATATTATATGTTCTGCAGTGGACTTAAATGTAAAGTTCAGTTTTGTTCCCTATATTCATTGTTATGTGATCTTTACTCAACCTATGTCTGAATTTGGAATATTTTAAAAAGGAGTAAATACCTTCTCAGCAGCATAACACATCTTTAAAGGTACAGTTTATATCTGCATTGAACACTTGTTAATAACTGTTGTAATAACTCCTGATTATGAAACACAAAGATACATCTGACATGATACTATCTTAAATATAAAAAAAATGGTCACTTTAAAATTTGTCCACTGATAATGATTGGATTGTTATCTGCTGCCAGCAAACAAGGCAAAGCATATGCACAAAATACCCATGATTACTGGATAATAAATCATTTTAATGATTATATTCAGAATTGTGAAATGTGAGTGGTACTGATGCGGAAAATAACAAAGGCTGAGGCTCATCAGATTGGCTGTCCATATGTGCATCACTACTAGTATTTCATTTGCTACTCCTCTACTGCTTCTTCCTTTGATTGCTAAAATACATTAAATTAAAAAAAAAATAAAAAAAACATAAAAAAACCCCCAAAACCAAACCCCAAACCAATTGATGATGTTTGTTTAACTAGTTCTGTGCCTTTCTATATTCTAAATGTACATACTTTGGTATAAAACTTTGTTTCCAAATATTAAGCTAAAATGAAGAACTGTGGTCCTGTAGTTTTCTTAATAACTTAGTTACATTGATTGTACTGGATTCTGAAAATCTTTTATGTGGCATAGTTTAACAGCACTCTAACTGGTTTAGCTTCAACTCAGTAACCAGTTTTAAATACTCACAGAACAACAAGAATTAGGCAACTGTGTATTTGCTCTACAAAAAAAAAGGTGCCTTTTCCCAACTTAAGCCACGTGTTCATTCCTTCTTTCAGTCTACTGTCAATCAAATTTCTGGTTCTCCTTTGAATTTGTCACTTTGTATTTAAAGAAAAGAAAACACCAGTCAGTATCAGATCATGTTTGTAGGTGATCCTCAAACGTGTTTTTAAACAGAAAAGGAGAAAGTAGTATAACAGGACACAAAAGGCTTCAAATGTATTTTGGAATCATAGATTTAAAGTAAACTAGGAGGGAGATCTGCGTTACTATCAGAGACAGATATAAAGATTTCATGGTTCAGAAGTGGAAGTGGTGCATGTGGATGAGATGGCAAAGTAATTCTTCCTAGACAGTCAACCTTGCAGCATCACTTAGAAATTAGCACCCAGTGAAAGAATCAGAGGTAATGCAATGGGCACAGCTGAAACTCAGGAAATTCCACTTAAGCTTAAGAAAGGAGACTTCTGAACAAGAAGGCCATGGTTCAAGAAGGAATCATTTGTTTACTAGGAAAGCACATGAATATAGCTTTGGGTTGAAGCACTAAATTATGGCTGTGCTTTTATGAATAGGGATGAACACGTTCTCCATCACTTGTAATAGCAGAACTAGTACATATTATTCTAATCAGGATTAGAAAACAGAGGGCAAATCCATTTGGAAAAAAACCTAGATGGTGACACAGGCTTTGGCTTTTGGCACACGAATAAGGTTGCAAGAGAGTTACGTGAGCAAATCTGCATTTGGCTGACTTGTGGTTTAGATCAATATTGAGTATAAGCAGGAATGTGTAATTTTATTGTGAGTGACCTGGTTAAGTAATGATAGATTAAGGCCTGGATTTCTCACACCTAAGTGTGGTATGGAAGTTAGGACCCTCTTTGCCATTGACTTTCTCTGTAAATAGTAGACAGAGATGCAATTGCAGAGCTCTAAAGTACTTTGCCAAGCTCAGAGCAAAAATGGTCCCACTGTCTTACAGTACTGATGATATAAAGAGCATAATAATATTAGGTCTCCAATTTAGGTTCTTCAGTAAAATGGGGTGGATTTAGATATAAGTGCTCATAGCCTTCAACTATGAGATGAATAAACAAAAAGGTGTGAGATTGTTTAGTTCAATCTTTGATGCACAGAAATCTGATGATAATTTTTAAGTTTAGGAATATCCATTAAAATATACTTTTATCTATTTGGTGGTGCAGCAACTTTTACATTCCCTTCCAAAGAAAGAAAAGATGAGCTGGAAAGCAAAATTTAATTATCAGTTTAACTGAACGGTTTATGAATCTACTTAGACTTGGCAACCATTATTTCATTCCAATTTTAGCTGTCTAGAGTTAGTATCACTCAAAAAATATTTACAGAGACAAAAAGGGAGATAGAGTCCACTGTTTACTCTAATCCATACCTTTGGAACAGAGAGTCCCTCAAGTATATATATGTATACGTGTGTGTGTTTCTACAACTACGCATATACACGAAACTTTTCTGAACTTTATCAGTCCTGCGTTTCTTTCATGTAAGAAATATCTTTTCTACTGTTTCCATTATTACTAGATTGGTATGATATTTAAGTAAGCATTTAAAATGCACCTTAATTAAACTGCAGGAATTATGCCTTGCTTAATGTAATGAAGAAAGAGAATTTAAAATGAAGTAGCATCATTGTGTTCATTTGTAAATAACATATTGCAGCCAACTGTTTCTTAATTGCCCAGACTGTTGATAAATAATCCAGTCCTGCTGCTCTCCACAGACAATTTGCTTTGGATCAGACTAGGCAATTCAAATAACACTAATTACAGTGAAACCCTTTTATAGTGAATTCCTGTTTTCCATGGGGGAGAAAATCACTATATCAGGGGAAAGCACTTTTGCCTTTGATTTGTGTCTAAAACATGAGAAACACATAAAAGCTGCATGTTGTGCTAAATAAAGGACATACTCTTGCATTCAAAGTACTTATATTTTACTTTTTATGATACAATTGTGAATTATGTTCATTTTGCATTTGTAATTAGAGGGCGGAACAGATGTGAAAGCTTAGTTTAAAGTGATGTATCCATTAAAATAACCTATGCTGCCAAGTGATTGCTTAGTATAATAGGGGATTCGTTCACTATGAGAGGAATTCTACTTTATTGGAAGGAAACCAGGACTTCAGGAAATGTTCTCTATATCAGGGGATTCACTGTAACATGGTATCATTGTATTTATGATTTTATGATGTTAAAATGAATATTAAATGAAACAAAATTCCCAAGGATTACTCGGGAGGCAGATAAGTACATAACATTTAGTACAGATGGTTGGAAGGCACAATTTTGCTCCATCACTGCATCCATATCCTTGAACGATTTCGACCGAAGACAGCATTTCTTTGAATTTTTCATTAAACCAGACGTCTTGAAATATGAATTCCTTTTATGTTTCTGTGAGTTTTGGCTAAAAGAACCCCAGTGAATAAATCATACAATACTACGTGTCACCAGCACTTGTGAATATTTCTGCTTTGTTATTCTACTCTCAGTAGAGCACCATTGATTATCAAACTCAGCGGAGAGCATTTTATGATCATATATCTCCATTAGCTCCTAGTTTGACTACCATAGATTTTTCTGGTTAAGCCTGCATTATGTATTAGGAAGCCTATCGCTTCAATACAAAGTTTGATTTTATTCTCTCTAAGCCTAGAACTCTTATTATGTATTATGTATAAAGATTCTTATCTTTTATATGTAAAAATAGGAGCACTGTCTTTGTGTAACGAAATATATGCCATCTTTTTTTTTTTTTCCTTGATTCACAGACAGCATATTTTATTATGAAGATGAATTTCTACAATGAAATGGCTGTCAGGGTAAATATTTCTTCACTTGTTAAACAAATGAAAAGTCAATTGTGCTCCGAATTTGCTTTTAATAAAATGAGCAAACCAGAATAATATACACTTGATTGATATGCTGATGGCAACAGCGGGAAATAGTACATAGTTAAAAATTAAAGTTATACTCAGTAGTCTGGGTTGTATTTGAAAACTGTAGCTGAATTTAAGACATGTCTGCATGTGTCTTGCACCATTTAAATGTTCATTGTACCTTACCAAATATGATACTGATAAAAACCCCAAACATTCTATCTGCAAGTATTCTTACAAATATAGTAATGTATTTATAGTTCTGACAAACTATAGGGCTTTTGTGTTTGTTTATGTGGCTATGCTTTTTCCTTGTTTTAGCACCTGACATCTGATGTATTAAATCTCAGAAGAGTTACTGAGAGAGCACAGAACAATTTCTTTGCATAAACACAGAGGTGGCACTGCACTGATCTCATTGCTGATACTATGAGTGAATTTTGCTTGGGGAAGAAGGGTATAAACAGTCCTTGAACTTTGATTAATATACAGCAAATTAAGTTTGTTCTTGGAAAAACTGCAAAATATATTTAACATTTTTTTTTCCTGAACTTTGGAACTGCACTTAATCAAATATGTAAAACAAAACCAGGAAGGACATGAGATAATCCTTGGGGTGAGGAACTTTTGGAGAGGGGCTTTTTACAAGGGCATGTAGTAATAGGACACAACCTAGTGATAGGTAATGACTTTAACCTGAAAGAAGGTAGATCTAGATTAGATATTAGGAATAAATTCTTCATATGTGGGTGGTGAGGCACTGGAATAGGTTGCCCAGAGAAGTTGGGGATGCCCTCTCCCTGGAAGTGTCCAAGGCCAGGTTGGCTGGGGCTTTAAACAGTCTGGTCTAGTGGAAGGTGTCTCTGTGCATGGCAGGGGGAACTAGATCATCTTTAACTAGATCATCCCTTCCAAATAAAACCATTCTATAATTCTGTGAAATCTTTTTATTTTACCTAATTCTTTTATTTTATGGAATAATTCTGCTTTATTTTAGAGGCCTATATCTTTTTAGGTAAGGCATTTTATTTGATATAATATATATAATATAATTCTACCAAATATAGGAACGTGGTGAGGATGGAGGGTAACACAAGGAAACTCCTGTAAAGTAGGCAGAGTCTCAGAATGGTTTTTAATTTTGTGGCCCTTCTGGTTCCAGAATAACTCAGACTCAAGAGATGTGTTCTCATCAGGCTTTTGACTTAGTGTTGGTTCCCTCAAAGACACAAAACAGAATCTTATATTTGGTGCATGTTAGAGAGCTGAAGGTGTTTAACAGCAATCTAATTCTTCAGAAGTGCACCTCTGGTTTGGTTGTTTTATTCCTCATTAGCTAGTTTGAAAGTGTCACAGTGGATAAATGCTGTATGTTCATGCAGCTGAAATTAGTGAGAAAACACAAGATGGAAGACAGTTCTTAAAAGTTGGCTGTGCAGTTTTAGAAGGCATTTGAAGACTGAATTTCAGAGGTAATTATGTATTCTAGTCAAATAGAGTTTTGCATTTGGTCTTTCATTTTTAAAAGAAATTGAATGTGTTCCCATTCATTTGTAATGGAAATATAATGTTGAATCATTAGGTGATATAAATCTTCAAAGTACCATTTTTTCAGTCATGTCCTTTTCTTTAATGGAAATTTAAATCAGTAGAAAACAATATAACAGATCTTTATTTAGTTACAAATGTCAGAATCCCATTCTCCTTTATCTAAATCTTGTGCAGCCATATCTGCAGAACAGATTTAAGATACTACCATTCTGAAACACTGAATGTGGAGGGGTTTTTTTGCTGTCATCTTTTTTTTTTTAAGAACTAACCAAGGTCCAGGACAACAGGCAATAAGGCCTGTTGAGTATCTGTGTATCTGTGTGTGGCCAGACTTTAGTTTTCCTTAACTAACACTGCCTCATATTCACACATTGTGAGCTTGATTTATGGTTAATATAATTAAGTGTTCTGAAAATATAAGAATATCTATGCATTTTCTTCTATTTAACCACTTAGTTTTGCCTCACAATATTATTAAAATATCTATTTCAGTTTATAGTCACTGTTTAGAAAAGCACTTTTGATTTTGGCAATTGAAATATCATTGAGGGCGTACACATGCTTTCAAAGTCAATCTACATCTCTGTCTCCCTGGTTTGCATTTAGCTGTAACCAGGACTATCAGTTTTGCCTTTTAAAAGTAAATCAGAGAGCTTGTTTTAATCAATTTCAGTTTTGAACACTAGGTCAGAATATGATTCTCTCCCTTAAAGATTGCTATAAATTTCCAGCAACAAAAGTAATCCTATGAAAAAAAAAAAAGTATTTCCATGAGCAGATGGCTTTTGATATATCAAGGTTTTGCCATTTGTTTTAGTGCTTAAAATAAACATTATTTATAAGACCACTTACATTTTGATGTTACTTAATGAGGAATATGCATCATTGATTTGACTAGCTTAAGAGGTCATTTAGAACTTGCCCGTTAACAAGCTGTAATCTGCTGAGCACACAATGACTTTGTTTAAAATTATCTGTTCAGTGCTGATCAATGACAATAATTGTTTTGTACCAATCACTGTTGAAACTTGCTAATTACTTTGAAGGGCATATACATTTGTCTTTTTTTTTTTTCAAGAATTTTTTAAACTTTCACCTTGAAATTAAAAGAAATGCAGTCATAACACATTATACTTCCTTATAAAAGCAAATGTTTACAACTTTCACATCAGAAATATGATCATCATCAGATGCTTTGTGTAAAGTTTTCTTTTGCAAAAAGATTAGTCTTCATTCTTGTGATCACTGACATACAGTATTAGGGAAACAGAAAACTAGCATTTATTATTTTAATATTTTGAGACATAAACCAGTTTTTCTTACTAATGTTTTATTCAGTTGAAATCAGTGAGGTCATTCTGAACAGAAAGTGGTATAAATAAAGGCAGAATGCAGCATTTAATTGGTACATTGAGGTCATTGGAGATAATTATAGCTTAATACAATTTGAGTCTTTTGTCTTTCAGTTTGAGTTTTGATCCTTTAACCCAGAAATATCCAGTTTGCGTTTATAACTGTGAGGTGAAGACTGTCAGAAAGAGTTTCAAAGGGACCATAATCCTGCATTAATGAGCACACAGCTATATGGGAGCCAAGTTGCTCTTGTTGAGAAAATTTGAAGCCAAACAGAAAAACAAAGCTAAGATCCTTATTCACATGCAAAGGATTTTGCTTAATCCCAGATCTCTGAAGGCATACTCATTCTTTGTTCTTTCTCTATCCATTTTTAACCCAGTAAGCTTGTGTATGAGAAAGTAGAGTTTCAAAGATTATGAAATGTATTATCACCTAATGCAAAGAAACATGTCTATTGCTTAACTTACAATTTTTAACTATATATATTTTTAACTTACTATTTATTCATATTATAACAATGTCTAGAGGTCCAAACCATTTTTATTTACAAAAACCCCAAGCCATCAAACAAGAAACACCACATAGGTAAAAGAAAGTACCAGCTTTTTAAATTACTTTTGAGTCTTATTTGAGAAGAGAGAAAAATACATGGTGGTGCACAAAGAGGAAATAGAAGAGTGTACTAAAACTAGAAGTTAATATCCTTTTATTCCTAATAGCTTTAGTGCATCATTTTATTTTCTTGGTGACACATCACTCAAAGACTTACTGAAAGCTTCCCAGAGATACTTATTCCCTTGTCAAATTTCACGTAAAGACATAATTACAATTGTACCACAAGGTGCCATCTGTTGAGACTGAATGCTAGTTTTTACTTTAAAAAGTAGTGTTTTGGCTTTCATGTTTGCAAAATGGTACCAAAGACAAAGTATGAAAATACATAACCCTGCCTTAGTTAGTCTACTTTTAGATAGCTCCAGTGTGTTACTGTTTTCAGCTCAGGAAATAGCAGGAGATGGAAAAATTACAATAACTTTTGTCAGTTATCACAGTGGTACAGAGTTGGACTGCAATAGAACTGGAAGAAATAGACAGAATTTTGCTTGTACTGAAGAGCACTCCCAAACCTTGATGATACAGACTCTGAAGTCACTGAATGCAAGGTTGATAGTGTGGGCAACAAGGTGCTTTTTTTTTCCCTTGCCTTCTTCCTCAATCAAATACAATGAAACATGATGCTCTTTTTGCCTTTTTTTTACATGCTGCTTTGGAATAAGAGATAGGGTAAGAAAAAAACCCAGCACTGCAAACACATGGATTGCAGTCCACTTACCTAGCTGTCCCTTGGTTCTGGAAAAAAAACCAAACATTGGTATAAAGGAAAAAAAAAAAACAAAAAAAAACCCCAACATTTACTGTAGATATGCTAAAGAGTTTAAGCTCTTGAAAAGCCTAGCAGCCAGAGGCTCACAGGAAATGGAGAGCTCTTAGGAAATTACAACATTCTTTCCTTCAAAGCATTTCATGAAGGGATGTAGCTTCTCATCTTGGAAGTTGCTTCTGGATTGTACTTCAATCTTCTTGCTTTTTAAATGTAGATTCTACCTTTTAGCTGTTAAGTTTCTAAAGATCTCAAAGCTGTAAAGGTCAAAAAGATGTAATTTGGAGCAGGAGTGAAGGTAATGCAAGCTTGAAGATAGAAATTGAGAGATTAATATAGAAATACATTGAGCAAAAAAAAAAAAAGACAAAATGCAAGGAAGTAAGTAGAGAATATTTTGCAGGAAAATAAATAAGTTAAAGGATGGAAGGATGTAAAGAAAGACAAACTAGACACTAGGAACAAAGAAAAAGATCATTAATCTATTTTTCAGATGTATTTATCTAGAATACACTGATCTCTTCTGGGAAAGAAAAAGAGGACTAAGGGCAGCTCTCAGCATGACCGAACAGTTATGTCTTCCACCTGTACATGTCATGGCATACAGATAACTATGGCTTAAACAAATGGCAGTACTGATAATTTTTTTACCTTATACTTGCTTTCCCTTCTCACGAAACATCCAGTAATTGTTTTTGAAACGTCATGATTAGAATTTTTAAGTATCAGAGAAGGTTTAAACTAATTCATTGAAATAAATTCTTGGTGAAAATTGGAATAGACTAAGTTGGGGTTTGTGTTTGGTTTTTTTGTGGTTTCCTCTGTGTGTGTGTGTTTGGTTGTTTTTTTGTTTGTTTTGGTTGTGGGTTTTTTATTGTTTGTTTTGATTGTTGTTTGGTTTTTGTTTGTTATATTTTGTTTGTTTGTTTCAACTGATGCTTTTTAAAACGCACCAAAATATGAATCCTTTCTGGTGGAGGATGAGACCTAATTTCTATTCTTAAAAGAACTTTAGGAGTAGCTACAGATAAAGAGGCTTGCTTTTCCAGTTCAAGCTTTATCTGTTAGGGAGGAGGAATAGTATTTTGTGAGAAGTTTATAATTAAAGTGCAATGAACAGACGTGCATCATCTTACATTGAAGATGAAAGAACTGCAATTTGTAAATGATGTTTCCAGAAAGCCTGATTCATTAAGTTACTGGGAAGGCTTCTATTCAGTTTAGATTATATCCAGAGCACAAAGGTGAGAGTAGCAGGAGAGACTGGGGAGGTGGTGACTCAGTAGGGAATGCGTGTTGTACCTGAGAAAAGACGCCACTTCTGTTACCTGCTTTTTAACCATTATTACACAAAGCAATGCCACTAGCACTAACAGATACTTCTTTTCTTTGTCAGGCCCCAGAATGAACAGTGATTTACAATCTGATATTTATTTTTCAATGTTGGCATTTAATAGTAAATTCATATCACTGTTTAACTAACAATATAATTTTCGTAACTCTGTTAATTGAAACATATTGGTGCTTTTACTTGATATCCCTTTTAAGGAAATAAAATAATTATTTAGGTAATACAATAGATATTTGATATGCATAAAAACTTTTGATTGAAAATATGCTAAATAAATATTTATTTCCTTTAGATTCAGAAAAGATGGCGAGGCTATTATGTTCGGAAGTATATACATAATTATTATGCACTGAAGAAATACCTGGAAGCCGTTTCTGTGAACAACGAGATTGTCAGGTAAAGGTAAAACCTCAATGTGCTAAAGCATTCATTTCTTCTTTTTATTTGTGCAAAGTTTATGGCAATAATTAAACTATTTCTTTGAATGTAGGTTCTCCTCCATTATCAAGTATATATAAATATATGTCATCATTCTCTTTAACCTAAGCTTGCACATGTTGCATGACATTCTGCTGTCATTTACACCGTTATGAATTCAGAATAATTTCTTTGAATTAATTAGACATACTCTGGGTTTATACCAGCTTAATAAAAATGAATTGGGCTCTTCACCTATGCTCAGAACTCATATATTATTACACCCTAAATACATTTTATTGAATTAGATTTTTTTCCAATATACACAAGCTTAAAAAATAAAAAGGCTCTTCATAAATTGTTTTTGAAATTTATTATTGACAATGAATGAAAGCACAAATTTGGATCTAAGTCACATGCATGAACCACACTGTGAATATTAATTGTGAAACATACTGTTGTGGATATAGTGAAGCAGATTCTCTTCATAGTTATAAAAGAAATTAATTCTTTTGTTAGATTTCTATTTATTGTTAGATTGCTATTTACTGTTGCTATATGCTCCTACTCTACCTCTCCCATCCATTCCATGTCTTTCCCTGTACTTAAAGTGAAAACTTTTTAAAGTAGAGGTAATTATTTCCCTCTAGCACATTTGTTGTCCTAATCCATGACTATTTCTTCAGATAACAGTGAAAACAGACAAAATACTAAGTGACCATGATCACTACTTTCTCATTTAAGTGAAAGCTGTTGGACAAAATCCACACAGTTTTTGCTGTTCAGAAAGCCTGAGACAAATCTTTGCTTTCTGAAGCACAGAAATATAAGGGAGGTTAGTGAAAAAGTATTTCTGGAAGTCTCATCTAGATCATATGGTAAAGACAATTCAAGCAGAAGACTGTTAGAGGAAACAACATAGGCAATTCATAGAAAAAGAAAAAAAAAATCCAACTTCTTTGGACACTGATTAGCAATTTATATTATTTTCCCACAATTCTAACTGATGGTACATCCTCTTTGTCCTAGCATTATAACATGTGCATTAGTAATGAATCATACCAATAACTCCCTGCCTCTAATCTCTCATTGCTATGCATTTACATGTATTCTATGCAGAAATTTAGATCATAACTCAGCAAAACCAGACTTAAGAAAAAATGGTCATCGCTTCAAATGCACCTTCTTCTTCTGAATTTCTTCAAGTTTTTTCTCTTCTTGAAAAGGTAGAATGCTAGGAAGACTTGAACAAATCCTGTGAAGTAAATGAAGGCATAACTTTTCTGGTTTAAAGTGTATATAACTGGATGAACTGCAGAGACACAACCTGTTTCTCTGTTCATAACAGTTCTAACACTCTTATCCTCTCCCTGTCTAAACCCAGAATAATTTATCAGTGAGACTGACCTTTGATGTGTGTGAACAGAATAAGACAGCAACTGGTGTTCCTGCTGTAGTGAACACAGATTAATTGGAGCTTTGTACATTACTTCCCCACACCCACCAAAAATCTCAACTAGGTACACATAACTTTTCAGGAGGCATGGTTCTAGCTGTGATAGAGCATTTAGAACATAACAGGAGGACTGCAAAAATATTTGTCCTTCAGTAGTTTGACATGTTCATCAAATTCTCTAGTGTTTGATTCAAAAACATAAAGCCTATGCATCGGATAGATATTTTAATCAAAAAATAGGTTTGTGCTGTTTTTGTTTAAGAGGTAAGGTGAGATCTATAACTTCAGATACATCAAAATGTGTCAAAGTTAGCCTGTTTGAGCTCTTACCTGGAAACCGATACATTGATATTCTGCTAATTTGTGTTCTATCTTCCATATTTTGAAGAAATGTATGTCTTTCAGGTTAAAAAATCTGATATTTTGCATTAAAAAAAGTATAAAATTAATTTTTGAGCAAATTTGGTCAAAGGGATCTTATCTTTTTGGTTTAAAGAATGAATCAATTCTCAAGTGTAGTCAAGAACCATTGCAGTAATCTCTTTACTGTGGGTACATTTGAAAACTAATATGTATATTATCTTCAACATTCTTCTTATGAAATCTAACAGATGTTTAGTGAAGATCAGGTGTAGGCCCTCAGCCAAACAGATTTTTCCTGTCATTGGGCTAAGTTGCTGCCAACTACTTTGGCCCCAGGGTGGCCCAATGTGTTTCTTACAAGGAATACTGAACAAGGCAGAGGAGAGATTCTCTGTGCATTTTCATCAGCCATCACATCAAATGTGGAAGAGTATAACCTCACTGTTCATAAACATTTTTGCATATATAAAAAGATTACAATTGTTCATTGTAAAAAACACCAGGAATTGTTTGGAACTGAAGGAGTACATTTATGAAATGACTGGGTTTTATTCCAGCATCAGCATTATGGAAATGTACATGTTAGCAGACCGTGCCACTAATATACTTGGTCATTCAGATTAGGCTGGCTTTGAGTGTTTCACATCTCTAGAACACCACAAAACAACACAACATGATACATGAAGTAATGATTTGTTTCTTATTTGTTTTATAGCTGTGTTCATCAGATTATATGCATTAGTGCAGTGTCACTGCTAGTAAATAACCAAGTTTTTCCACAAATAACAACAGAACCACAGTAAAATGGAGACTGATTTTAACAACTCCAGAGTGCTATTACTACCACTCCCTTCCTCGCTCCCCCCACCCCCAAAAAAACCCAAACCAAACAAAAAAAAACCCCAAAAGACACGCTAGATGTTTATAATTTCAAAAGTCAGTTTAAACTGTATTCTTTCTGGAATTATAATGTAATTCTAAACTGAACTTCAATTCATGGTTCTCAGTCTTATTGTCTAGAATAATGATGACAGAATTTTTGTATATAAAAAATTATTTGTAATTACATTTCAAGTCACTCTGAGATACATTTTTACCTTGGTCTCCAGAACCAGAGTTTGTGCTTAGTTTTCTTCTCTTTCATTAAGGAGGTTCCTGTATCAAATTACCATTCACTTGTTTCTAAGAGAAATTTCAGAGGAAGTTGCCATGAAGCTTTGGACGTTCTGTTAGTCTCTTTTATAATTGTCTTATAAGAGTAATTGAACAGGGTTTGTTTCCTTCTCTCTCCTCCTTCACCCTATATTTTTTAAATACAAGACACTTCCCTTACTAAGGGGCTTTCTCAACCCTTAGCCACATCTTTACCATTCAGCTTTAATACAAGCCGTCCTTATTTAATAGCTGCCCTCATTTTGTAGCCAGACCTTTATCATTTGGCTTTACTGTGAAAACCCCAGGAGAAAGTAAACTTAATAGAAGCTGCCCCAGTTTAAAGCCATAGAGGGATGTAATTAAGTTTAACAGAAATTGTTTTAACAGAAATTGACCTAAAATATAATTAAATAAATATAGTCATATTATGTGTGAGTTTCCACTCACTTACTCTAACTTAAGGCGCTGTTGTAGTATGAACTGAAGATAACTGTTGGCTTTAGCTTCCAGACTAGCTGAAGAGTGTTTTTGTTTTCCTCCATCACTTCCATTACTCCCTGCTGCTACAGAACCAGTAGGTATGATGTCTGCTGGTGTTGCCAGTAGAGTCCTTAGCAGTTAAATTGAGAAGTGATTCAAAGAATCACTTGATAGATATCAGAAGAATGATTCTGAACCCTGAACTCTGTCTGCATAAGTACATACTCAGTTTTTTATCAACATTTGTACAATTTAGTCTCAGTATAATGGTGAAATGGGTTCCTTAGTCCTGAATTCTGTTTTTCCTACAAGATTTAGGAAGTTCTAAACCAACCAAGGAAATCTGTTGTTAAATATGTTACAAAATTTTGCTTTTTAGATTTTAGTAATAAGTCATCATATATAGCATCCATTTGTATTTAAATGAATACCAATGCGTACTGTATTCTATCTGAATATGGATTGTTTGGGTGGTTGTATATATAAATGCATACATTAAAATAAATTCCATTGCTTCTCAGTAAAGTTAGTGTATTTCATTTTAAGGGAAAATACCCTGGTCTGAAACATTCTTAAAGCTGCATTTAACATCTCCAGGAGCTGGCAAAATGGTTACAAGGGGAAGTATGCCAAAAGCAATTAGCATAGGCTATAACTCCATATGATGCATTAGAATTTTGTTTTATGTGAAACAGTTTCCAATCCATGATAAGCAAATGGACATCACTTCACATAAATTAGCATGCTGGTGCCATTATATCAGAAGAATTTATGGATGATGTCAGTTGCCCAGCTGTGTGATTAACTTGCAGTTCTTTGACTAAGGTTATCTACACACTGGCCTTTAAACTACGGTAAAGCAACTTTGCTATATGTCAGGTGTGCCACTAGAGATAAGATTTTGGGATGTAGTGCTCCATTTACTGATGAATGGCACCGTTTAAATTTTTTCCTAGGCACAGAACTCAGTAAGATACAGTATCAGAAAACTAACAAAGCAGTGGCAAAGTACTGGTATTGGGGTTCTTGTGTTATCAAGACAGGTAGTTTAGCTTTCTTTGCTATTGAATAAACACTGACTTAAAGGTAGCAACTAAGTCCTTAATCTAGCTTTAGCAAGCATCATAAGTGTACATAGACCCTGTTATGATTACAAATCACAAATTTCCCACACTTACAGGACTGACACCATACTCTTCCTGCCTTTGTTTTGGCTTTAGTAGTGAAAAAGCCTTGAGAGTGGTCCTGAAAATTTCGACTTTCATCCAAGTTTTACAGATTGTTTTATCAGCAGATCTAGTATCAGAGTCATCACTAAAGCTTTTTGGTCTTCAGGAAATGCCAGGGAAATAGATAATGCAAAGTGATAAAATCACTTCCTTGGCAATATGTATATTCACAAATCCTTTGTGCAGTCTGATTTTTTTATAATCTTAATGAACAGTGAAATACAGCACTGTTACATAATGCTGGTAATCTAATCCAATGTTTAGCTTTTCTGCAAATATGCCTGAGCATGTAGTACTGAAAAAATTAAGAGCATATCTAGCTTATTCTTGATAATTAGAGCATTACTAAGGTCTATTTACTTTTAACATGACGAGTACTTTGCCTCTCAAAGCTTTTAAAGTATTGCTATTTTCCATGAAATGGGCTTGAAATATATCATCTGTTGTCATAGTAATATGAGGAGAACTTGCTCAGCCTCTATCTGTCTGTTCCTTTCTGATAAAGATAAGTCTAGGTGCTTCCCATTTTCTCAAGTGTCAAAGTATTTTGAAGAATGTATATATTGTCTTATAATTCAATTAAAATGTTCCTCCTCATTGACTGCAAAAGCAATTGATTCTGTAGTCTATTTTCAATTAGTGCCAAAGCCTTTCAGACAGCTTCTTGGAATTCTTGCAGCACTATAAAACTCATTTTTGTAATGTTATCTTTCACTTGATGTTTAATTAACTAATTTATCTACAACACATCTTCTTTTCCTTATTTTCAGAGATATCTATAGGAAATATATTATGCTTTTTAACTTATTTACCTGTAATTTGAATTTTCTAAGCATAAACTTACCCCGTCAGCTTTCTTTGATAGCCATAGAAATAGACAAGTGCCAAATATGCTTTCTTTTATTTAAATATTAATTTTGAGTAATATGGCACATAATGTGAAACATATGTGTCTTTTCCAGAGGATTTTAGGTATAACTGCTAGATCTCGTAGGAAACTGTAATCCACTGAGGATCCCAGAGTACTTCCATAGCTACAAACCCGATGTTGTTAGAATGAGTAAGATATAAAAACTGAGAAATTTGATTTTTCTGTGTGATTTGACCTAGTTGCCATTGAACGATATTAAGATGCTCATATTAACCTAAGTGAGAGTCAGACCAGAGAAAAGCTTTAAAATGATATATTTTAAAGAAACATCTACTTAAAATATTCTCTACAGTCATGTATTTTGTGATGGTTGTTCCTTCTTAAACATGTTGTCCATAAATCCATCTTCAGAGATTCCAAGCATAAAACCCTTCATTGGCAAGTCACCACATTTTAAGGTCTTCTCTTTCCTACCGTTATAAATATTAATACAGTTTCATTTACATACATGCTTTTATACAATGTATATGCTTATATACCTATAGGCTTTCACTAATACATTTTACAAAATGACATTTTTGATGGACTTTATCTTTTAAGTTTCATCATGAAGTTGAAGTGAACTGGCTAAAGCTATAGAGCACTTTCTGAATACAGTGAGGTTAAGGTAGGAACCATTATGATTACACACTAAACTGAACTTCCAAAGCAGATTCAGCTAGATATACCTTATCCTATTCATGTCTCCCTTGAGCAACTGGTGAAAGCAGTCTTAACATGTTTTTAGCTTGTTCTATGTAATATAGATCAAGTTTTGCAGGTAGACATAAGTAACATAAGTAACTGGTTAGACTGTAGTCTTAAAAAATATGGAGACTATATTTTCTCATGTATTTTTGTATAGCACTAAATACAGCATTAGGAGTAACAGATTAAACATTAAGCTTTATTTCACTTGATCCAAAGGAAATTTTTTCATCTGAGTTTGTAAAAAGAAATTTGAGATCCTTGCATTCACTCTTTGGATGTGTGGTGTAGCTGATTACTCTTGGTAAGGGTAGAATAAAACAGGTGTGACAACATAGTATTGTAGAATAACAATAGTTTTATACCCATGAGCTTTGAAGGCACTGTGGTGTCTGGATAGATTTTTTATTTTGAATAAGGTCTGTTAGAATTACTGACAGCTCATAAAACATTTTCTGCAGAGAAGGACTGACTAATCTTAGCATTTTATATTGTTTTTATATAGACAGACTTCACAGTGTTGTATTTTGTTTGAAGTAGGATCTTCACTGTAAAATAGGTAGAAAAGGGGAAGAGGTACAGTTTCATTAGGCTCTAACATATCATTGACTGTCAGGTAGGTCTTGTTATGCTGTCCATCCTCATTTAACTATCCCACAAGATCTCTTAATGAAGTTAAGCCCCAAGTTCACTCCAGTAATTCTGTGGCAAGAGTTTGTGCAATGTAACAATTCATCACTTGTCAGGAAGGCACTTTTAGTTTATACATTTAATAAGGGCATCCTCTAGCTTGGTTAATTAGAAGTGAACAGTTTGCATATTTACTAAATGCAGAGTGTCATTGCCACCACGGCCTATTGCCTACATGAATTATTTCTCTATCTGCAATAAACAGCTGGGTAATTATTACTGCCATAATCAGATAAATTCCCTCTGTAAGGCTTTTCTTACATGGCAATTCTTTGAACTCATCCAAAGCTGAACAAAATTTATGAACTCCAGCAGCTAGGCCACTTTTTCATAGTGTAGTGTCCCTGTTCCCTATTTCAAGGACATGTAGAGTATCATAAATATTGTGTAAATTAGAAGGATAAATATGATTACCTAAAGATTACATATTAATAAACTTGATTTTCAAAATATAATTTTCAGGTTGTAACTGATTAAATTATAGCAGTTCTGGTTTTATCTAATTGTAAAGAGATGACAGGCCATCTATATACAGACTATACTAGGTTATCAGGGAAGAGCTCTACCAGTTGAAGACTAAAAGACTCATGAAGAAGTATATAAATATTTTTCACGTGCCTTTCAGAGAACTAGTCATTTCAACTGTTTAGGTCATTAGAAGTATGACAAATTTTATGTGCTATTAACTCACTTAAAGCAGGGTTTTTTTATCATTAAAACAAGGTGATGTTTCTTTTTTGCAGTGCATTTTTCAGTTTAATACTGAAGCATAAACAATAAAAACAATTTGTATACAAATGATTATGTAACTAAGCCTGCTTTATGCTATCCAAATATTCCAACTCATAGGTAAGTGTATCTAGATATGTACCAGCGAGTACTTAATTTACACATACAGTAGTTCCAGAATGTGCTGGAATGTAGCTTATTTTTGAGTTCTACAAAGAAACAGAAGAAAATCAAAAGACAGAAGTGTATGGATTTTTTAATTAATGCACAACAGTTCACCATGGTTGTTTTTTTTTTTTTTAATTATAATGTAAGATACTGTGTCTGAGTGCAACTAGAAAATTGGCATTAGCTGCTCACATAATTCATAACTTCATATTAAATAAGTAGCACACCTCACAATTTAACAAAATATTCAGAGATAACAGGAATTTTTTTATTATTCCTTAGAAATGAACACCATACTGAGTAAGCTATTCTTTGGCACCACCTTACCAAGTTGAAGGATTTTGAGGCTAGACTGCCTTTCTCATTTCCCATTTATTTGGGAAAAATAGACACTCCAGTGGTGAAGACCTTTAAGAAGAATCACACCACAGTTGTGTTTTATTAGAAGTGTGGTATCTAAGCATTGCATTTTTGCAAGTTCATGATCTGATTTTTGACTGAGTTTGTGAAGGTTTATTTGACTTTCTATGACATTTCAGGTTTTTTTATGGTGGAAAATTATGGTCCTTCCCTTTATATTGGTATATTCTATGAAGTATCATAGAATTTAATGAGATGCAAAGCAATATACAGTCTCTTTTAATAAGTTTGTTGTTGTTGTTTTAAAAGAAAAATGTCCTCAATAAAAAAAAAACAAATGAAACCAAAACCACAAACTTAAAAAGAAAGAATTAATAGCTTCAATTATTTTTTTTTCCCCACATTTTCTAAATTATTATAAATAGACCCTTTTGTTATCTAAGAAATGTTAGTTCTCTTAAGTGCTCACTCAGAGGAGGAAACTAATTGCCTTCTATTTTTATGATCTAGAACAATAATAAAGAATAACAACAGAAAGTGGTAGGTTTTTGGTTGGTTGGTTGGTTGGTTTTTTGTTGCAGTGATGCCCTGAATAATGTTATTCTGAACTAAATAGTCTAGACTGACTTCAGATCTATCACCAGTGTCACAGCTATCAATAACAAATTTATAACAATATTTATAAAAAATTCATTAAGCTTTGTCTGAACAATCTAGTCTTGAATTAAGAACATCATAAGATAGAAAATACCATTTTTATTCTGCTGCAGGAGTTAGTTTCCTCTGGTGTTTGAAATATGTCCCATATTTCCCCAATGAAATAGTTTAAATTTATCTTTAAACCATTTCTTCTTGTTATGTGTTCCTCTACTAGACTAAAAACGCCTTTAATATTCAGAATCCATACATGAATCTAGCCACCTTTTAGTACTCTTTGTGCTAAATATAAACAATGGAGGTCATTGCAAGATGTTGTCTCTCTGGTTAAATATAACTAGCATCAGAACTCAGTATAGTTATAGTGTATAAGAAATTAAAATTAAAATAAAAGATTTTATTTCCTTCTGATGTATTGTCAGGTTATGCATTGATTTATATACTTTTTCAACACAGTGTCACAAAGAGCTTCTTCATCTTTATGAATCCTACTCGGAATACCCCCTTTAAAAGCCATAGTTCCTCATACTTTTTTGAAGCCGTGAAAAACTTTTTCTTACTATTATCCCCCTTTCAAATTTTTCAGACTCTTCACCTTGTGGAGATAATTACATGAATCCATTAAGTTGGTTATCCTTGACAGCGATGTTAAATTCCAGTGTTTTACCTTGAACTTCATAGTTCCTACTGCCTTCAAACTAAATGAGCAAGACGAAGTAGTTCAAGAAATCAACATTTTCCACTTTTTTTTCTCCAAGCAGGCTATTCTTCTCTTGTTTAAGTAACATGTCAATTACAAAAACCTTTACAGCCTCATCTAACAAGTAATTTTGATCTTTCAGTTTGTATAATACCAAAACTGATATAGCACTCATTAGCCTACTTGTACTTGTTGGTGAGAGGCCTTGAGACTATCTAGCATTGTACTTGGCTACTCAAGAAGGGATCTAGTACTCAGGTCAGAAAGTTACGTGCTTATGTTTAGACAATAGAATCTAAATGTTGGATGTACTCTTTAGGCATGAATAATTGGATGCTAAATCTATCAAGAAATGTAGTCTGATTTATATGGTAAACTCCAAATTTTAGAGAATAGACTTTAATTCTGAGTGTTAATTTTTTGCATGCCATGCTAAAAAATGCCTTTTTTTTTTTTTTTTTTTTTTTTAATTTTGATTACTTAAAAGTCTCAAGACAGTAAAAGATAAGATTTCCTATTCCTCCTGAAAACTGGGATCTAGTTGATAATTTCAGTTTGGCAATTAGCTACTGCTGTGAAATCACATACTTAGAAGTAGCACTGCAGTATTTAAAAATGCGTCACATCTCTCCCAAAATAATTGCATTTGCTACATAAAAAAATACACTAACTTTCTGTGTCTTTCATGATATTTTATGCTTCATTAAAAATGGTATCATAGATACTCAAGTGGTAAAACTGTTCCATTAATATGGAGTTTGAGAAAACCATCAGGTACCATGAAAATCACTATGATGTTTTGAGATTTGGCATTACTGCTCTGCTATATATAGTGGGTCATTAAATAAAAGGTCTCCCTGCCTTGCAATTGTAAAACCTGTTTAATGTGAACAAAATGTACCATTTTATTTGCAAACATATGCAGACCTTTGTATGAAAGTGAAAAAAGCAAGTTAGGGAGTAGACATCAGTCAAATTGTTTCATAATACCCTGAGAAGGAAAATCAACTTAGCTGATGACCTCTAGAAGTTATAACGTCATGTTTGCTTTCTAAATCACATAATGCTGAATATTGTAATTGTTGCCAAGTACCACATATTAAAGTAAAAGGAACACAGATATGTCTACATTGTCCTGCACTGCAGCAGAGAGATAACAGCTTAAATGAGTTCGTTCTAGTACCAGGAACAGCTTAACTGTAGCAAAACATAGCAGTGTGCCTTCCTTTAGTTATTACTGCACAGATGGTAGCATATATAGTCTTCTGGGAATTGCAGTGCCAAAAGATAACGGATACATTCGCATGACATTCACTAGAAAACTTTCAGTGGTATTTGGCTGTGGTTAGACACCCTCTTTTATATGTTGCTGGAAAAATTAAGAACATGATTTCTCTCTTAGCATATTAGCACTGACACTGTGCTAGAAATGACCACTGCTGCTAAACTGCTATCAGAATAGTGTTAGGGCTCTATTTTCCATTCCAGGCCAGATCAGCTTTGTTACCCTCAAAATCCTACTTTCACCATTTGAGCTAATCAGGGTGATTTTCTATCAAGTGGTCAATAAGAAACAGAGATAGAGTGAAAACATTTCTTCTGTTATGTTTAACTTTATTAGTATAGGCCTAAGCATGAATGAAGTTGAACTAGTATGCTTGGGTCCAGTTCCTCTGACAACAGATACTTCAGTGTTATAATTACTCTTATGCTACATCCATAATGGTTGGGTTTTACAGTTTAATTAAATAAAAATAATTAAGATAATAAAACCTAATTGTTTCAATAGGACCCCTTAAAAATTTATTCTTAGCTCCACAGCATTTTGTGCTGCCAATGAGTACAAAGTAAATTTAGTTTAAGCTGACTTATACACACAATGGAAAAACATTTGGACTGTAAGTTTGCATGTTTCCCAAAAGTGGAATAATTTGAAAAGATTATATATTACCAAAAAAAAAAAAGTAGATTTTAAACAGGTGTGAGGAAAAATTCTGTATGAGTTGCTATTGAAAACTTAATTAGAAAATTCCCTATAATATATTAGGGAAAATACTTCCTTTTTAGTTATAAACTGGCTCTGCAATCAGTATTTTGAAAAGCTGCTGCACTCTCTTGAGTAACTATGCAGCAGTGGAAATCGGAAGGATAAGAAGGATACATCAGTCTGTTCTTTCCTATCATCTCATACATGCTATGTCCTGATCTCCTGATCTGCCCAAAGTATTCATTCACTGTATGCCTTTCATCACTATATTAATCACATTTCCTATGTAGTATACTGATCACATTGTGGACCTTGACAGTTGAACTGGTATGTCACTTAATTCCACTGACAGTGTACTCTATGTGATTAAGGAAAGATGGACAGTATGCACAAATTATAATGGAATTTTAGGGTATTATGAAGTTCTAGCTGTAAAATTAATAATAATAGAAACTATAGGGTGTTTTTGCATGCTGACATATTAGCTTTATTTATATTGTTTTTTCATCCTAAAGAGTTAGTTTCCTGTTCACTACACTGTGATGACAGAGCTGTACCATTCCTCCAGCTTTTGATCACAGTGTCATGATTAATTTGTCAAGTGGATTGATTGTAAGCATTCACATTTAAAATTAGTAAGAATTTTGGACATTCATTTGTGATAGGTGTCCTAGGCAGTAAGATACCTTGTACCACTAATAACTGACTTCCTCTTTGAGCATCTGTTTCACTGCAACTTGAGATCAAATGGTTTGGTCAAGGGATTCTGTCGGGGTACACATAGGAGTATATATCATGGTAGAGCAGAGTAAGGGGGTTACACAGATACTTTATTCTGCTAAGTAAATCTGAACCGGTTCATTCAAAAAAATCAGGAATATGTTGAGGGTGATCAAGCTGTCTGACAATACATAGCTAAAATAAGTATGTAGTATGTATGTTCATCCAGAGTTAAATTTCCTTGAGGTACACACTGTACTTCACCATCTTTCATTATCACCCACCAAGTACTTCCAGGCCCCTGAGCGAAAGCAGTCCCAGGGTTTGCCTTTGCCCGAAGCAG